>NW_020769402.1:2629268-2641312 GCF_900518735.1 Pseudonaja textilis
AGTGAGTGGACCTGAGTGAGAACTCCTAGAGTCCTCAGGACATAACAATCATCACTAATGTGCAACAGTACTTTAACTCTTTCAGCTCCTGATCTGTCTCTAGATCCTCCCTGCTCCTTTGGGGTTTCTTCTATTGTTATTTTCTTCTTTATTAATGATCAGCCGATAAAGCACTGGCATTTTGTTAGCATTGGTGTGGGCTTGGCTTTTCTTTTTCTTCAGGACCTTCCTCTCTGTGGAGAAAAAACAACAACCCTTTTTATTTGGCTGCTTTGCCACTACACTTCAAAAACACAAGTTTCCTCTTGTGTCCTCCTTTCTCTCCCATCTGCTTCGAGGGTAAGCTTTTCGCATACAATTCTGCTGCTGCTGTTTGGGAAGGCTCAAACAAGAGGGGAGAAAGCACAGGTGCCTGCAATTATCTCATCAGCTTGCTCTTCCATAGCCATTTCCCACTAATTCTCCTAGATAGGCCTATGCCCTGGAGGATAAAACAAGTTTGTGGAGCTTTTCCTCCCCCTCTGCATGGCAAACTATATCCTTCAGCTTCTGCTCTTCAGTTCCAGGGGCTGGAAACTGTGGCCTCTCTGCTCCCTGTAGTACCAAATGATGAGGAAGGCTGGAAGTTGTTGCTCAAATGATGTGGAAGTCATAGAGGTGGGCCTAGATATTACAGGAACCTTAGGGGTCTGTTTGTGATACGTAAGCTAATATACGTATGGCATTTCTCCTTGCTTTTTGGGCTGCTCGCAAATCTTGCCAGAGGCAACCTACAGAAAAGCTGTTGCTAAGACAGAATAAGGAGTATTTGTAAATGCTGAAGAAGTAATTAGGAAATGGAAAGTCAACAGTGATTACAGTAATAAGCCTGGTTGCTAAGTTACACACCCCGTAAGTTCAATTCTGTAGCAACGTGTTTGATTTTCAGGATTTAAAAAATGGTGTTTTTTTTCTTCAAAACCTTTGTGGGAATAGTAAATCTTTGGTCATGTAGCATTAAGAAATACAAAATTATCTGTGATATTTTCAGCACAATCCTGAACATGTAGCTTCATTTTTCAAAGAGTAAGTTTTATTAAGCACAGCCAGAGTGATTCTTGATTCTATGGCTGAGCCACAATGCTTTTTGCTTGCTCTATTACAGGAATGGAAGGGTGAATCTGCCATGCTTTAGGCTGCATACCCTAGGGAAACAATTTTCAAATACAAAACAAAATACCCAGACACTCAGCAGCATTAAAAAGAGAGTCTATAGCCCTGTATGATTAGTTTGCTAGATTTCTTAAGCCAGCAGTCCCCAGCCTCTGGGCTGGTACTGGTCTGTGGCCTATTAGGAACCAGGCTGGGCAAGCAAGCAAAGCTTCATCTGTGCACGTGCGGGATCTACTGTGTTTCTCATATAATAAGGCCGGGTCTTATTTTTTTTTGAGCCCTGCAAAAATGGCTAGGCTGTCTTTTCGGGGGTGGTTTAATTTCCCCCCCCTTGCATCTTTGGGCGGGTGGGTAGCGACGGCTTGGATGTTGACCTCAGCATTGGCGGGGCACTTCGTATCGGGGTCAAGGCAGGCAGCACCATATCTGGGTGTGCAACAAAAGTACTTCCTAATGGCAAGCCCCCCCACCATTCCCCCCCACTTTGCATGTTTTAATATAGGCCTTAATTTGGGGGAGGGGCTTAATTTTATTTCATGCCTATAAAACATGCTGGGACTTCCTATTGGGGGAGGCCGTATTGTTGGAGAAACAGGGTAGGTAGGTAGTATGCAAAACCATCCCCCTCCCTTGACTTCCATGAAGCCAGCACCTGGTGCCAGAAAAGGTTGGGGACCATTGTCTTAACACACTTTATGGGCAAGAGCTTTTAAAAATATAGATTGTCCTACATAGTATGAAATTATATGGGCATGGAATAGTGATTATGGTGCTGGTCTGGTTCAAGCCCTCCCATAGCCATGAAAACTGACTGGGTGAGTTTGGCCCAGTTAGTTTCAGTCCAATCTACCGAGCGGGGGTGTTATTTCATTGAAAAATGGAAGGCATGCTCTGTATTGTTTGAGCTCCTGAACAAAAGGCAGCATAGAAATCTGAAGTTTTTCAGGAGGAAATCTGTGGCCTGCAACTCCTGCTGAATAATACTGTAGCTCCAGCAACCTCAGTCATTATGGCCAATAGTGATAGTGGGAGCAGCCATCTTTGAATTCCCCATACTGCTTCCAAACTTGCTTCCAGACTAGATGTTTCTACCGTGTTTCTCACAAAATAAGGCTGGGCCTTATTTTTTTTTGAGCCCCGAAAAAATGGCTAGGATGTCTTTTTGGGGGTGAATTAATTTCTCCCCCCCCCCAGTGCACCAGCGCCGTCTCCAACAACAGCATCTGAATTGCTCCCGCTTTCCCCCCGTCCCCATAACAACAGGAAAAAAAGATTTTGAGGTACCTGGGAGTGCCACGTGCTGTGTTTTGGTTTAATCTCGAGCGGCTGGGTGGGCGTGAGAAGAGTCGAGCGAGCGTCTCTGCTGCTGCTACCCTTGGTGCTCCAGCCTCGGGCTCTCTGCAAGTTTGCAAAAGTCCCGGTGCACAGCCCATTCCTGCATTCCAAGCGCCCAGGCCGAGCTGCAGCTGTCCCTCTCTCACCAGCGCCATCTCCAACAACAGCGGCAGCAGCAGCGGGAATCGTGGAAGTTATGGAGGCGGCTCCCCCACCCGAGAAGCGGCTGAAACACTTCCACGGTTCCTGCTGCTGCTGCTGCTGTTGTTGAAGACGGCGCTGGTGAGAGAGGGACAGCTGCAGCTTGGCTTGGGCACTTGGAATGCAGGAACAGGCTGTGCACTGGGACTTTTGCAAACTTGCAGAGCCCGAGACTGGAGCACTAAGAGTAGCAGCAGCAGAGACGCTTGCTCGGCTCTTGTCATGCCCACCCAGCCGCTTGGGATTAAACCAAAATGCAGCGGGCAGCGCTCCCAGATACCTCAAAATGTTTTTTTTTTACGGGGACAGGGGAAAAGCGGGAGTGACTCAGATGCTGTTGTAGGAGACAGCGCTGGCGAGAGAGGTGCCAGCACTGGTGGGAACCATGGAAGCTACAGAGACCTGAGAAGCAGCTGAAGTGCTGCTGGACACCCACGCCGCCGCCGCCTGCCTGCTGACCCGGGTAAGGGAGCCCTCCATGCTCCACCATGATTGGCTGTTAGGAGTGGCTGATGGTGAGGCGTAGCTGCCCGCGGGTGCTCCTAATGGCAAGTTCCCCCCGCCTTCCCCCCCCCCCCAATTTCACATGTTTTAAACTAGGCCTAAATTTGGGGGGAGGGGCTTAATTTCATTTTATGTCTAGAAAACATGCTGGGTCTTCCTATGGGGGGGGGCGTATTGTTGGAGAAACACGGTATAACAAAATGTAGAGCACACTGAGAAAACAATAGGAGATAAATGATATATTCTGTGTCTGTACTGTTCAGAAAAAAACCCTAATTATTTCTCACTTCAGTAGGATTTATAAATAGACTTTGGAGTTCTGCTTGGGGGAAAAATGTTTCCTTAGAGTACCACAATGCAGCAAGATTCCATTCTCTCTCTGAAATGTTCTGTTCAAGTTCTTGGAACACGTAGAAGGAATTCACCTTAATTCTGTTAATGTTTGTTGTTGTGTGTATACTTGCAAAATTAGCTGCTCAGCGTTGCCTTCAACCACAAGATGGATGGCAAAAAAATGTGAACACCATCAAACATCAACATCTCCCTGTCCCTGGGAAGGACTCGGTAGGTGGGCAAAGATGCCACATCCAGTCTGAACATCTAGCTGACTATGTAACGAACAACAATAATAACTCCTAATCCACACTAAGAATTCTGTCACTTAATTCCTGATTAGAAGCTGTTGTATTTGGAATACTAAAGATGGATTTAGCATCCAGGAATATTGCCTTAAATAATTTATCACTATGGTGTTTCTGGTATTAATAATTCCTTCAGACTGATACTTGCATGAATTGTGCAGTGTTGAATGGCAGATGTGATCCCAATGATGTATTTCTAATTCTATTTCTTTTTAACATGTTTAAAATTTTGGATTTGACAGGTTTCTTACAGCTCCAGAATAAGGTTTCTTGATCTTGGTTGCTCTTAGATTTGGTTGTAATAAGCAATGTAAACCTGGTACCTGTACATGTTACATTAACAAGTTATTTAAACAGATAACTATTTAAGTGTCACTCATGATTTGAGGGATTTTCAATCCAAGAGGAAATGAATAAGGAAGTAGGCTCATAAAAACAAGCACATTTATTCTTGGAGAAAAAAAATCCCTAGATTTATCACTTCATTCTTTACCTTCTATCTGTTTTGTTTCTGAATTACCGTATATGTTAGATTTATAATCTGCCTTTCCTTTGATAACTTAAAGTGAAATATCTGGGGGTCCTCTCTTCATTTTATTGCAATATCATGGTTGAGGGTAGACTCAAACCTGGATCTCTCATCGCAATTAGATCTCTCTCCAATGATGCATCAGTTTTTTTCTCCATCCTTTTATTTTAGTTCTTGCTGACTTCTGCTTGTTTTTTCCATTCCATTTCTCTTCTTACTTCACTACTTTCTTCTTAACCTTTTTATATAATGTATACAGTTAGTTCTCATTTAGTCACAATTTTGTATTTGCAAACTGCTTACTTGCTAAAAATGTATTTATATTTCCTACATCGATACTCATGAGCCTTTTAATCATTCACAGACATGCACAGAGCAGCCAAAAAAATGAATTAACCTGACAGACAGATTCCCAACTCAGGCTGAACTGTGCTCTCAAGGAAGAGGGAGTTCAGCTGATCTCCAAAGCACCTGAAGGCAGGACAAGGAGTAATGGGTTAAAGACTATTAAAGAGATCTCTAAGCTATTAACAATTACCAATCAGTGGAACAGCTTGCCTCCAGAAATTGTGGGTGTTTCATCACTGGAGGTTTTCAAGAAGAGAATTTGTCTGGAATGGTTTAGGGTCTCTTGCTTGAGCAAAGGGTTAGACTAGTAGACCTCCAAGGTTCCTCCCAATTGTTATTCTACATTCTAAATTCTGTAAGGCAATGCTCTGCTGCCTTATTTCAGCTTTCATTCTGTAAACAACTATCCTCTATTTCCCCTAGGAGCAATGGTTCAGTATTTGCTATTTCAGTATTTGCAACAAATGTAATAGCACATAATTATCACAAATAATGAGAATCAACTCTCTCTCTGTGTGTGCAATATTTGTATCTTCTAAAAACATTTAAAAGTGAATCCAGTTACTGCTAGTATGTCTTTGAAAAGATGAAGGGATAGCTCCATGATATTCTTTTATTAGTCTCACAGGGAATCTTTAGTGTGGAAGCATCATCAGCATTTTATAGGTATTTTGGTGTCTTGGTAACTGCCTGGACAAGTCCCTGCAGTTTTCTAGGCAACATATTCAGAAGCATTTGTCATTTCTGTACATGTTTCCTAAGGGAGAGACAGAATAACGGGTCCAAAGTCACCCAGTTGGCTTTGTGCCTAAAATGGAACTAGAATTCACAATTTCCTTGTTTGTAGCTTAGTGCCTTAATCACTACACCAAAGTGGCTCTTGTAAATCCAAGTAGATTTCTATCATTTTGTTTGGCAATCCTAGTGCAACTTATAAAAATGGGAAGTAGAGTATCAGGTAAGAAAAATATTATTAAAAAAAATACAAAAGGTATCCATTTGTATAGCATACTGATATGACAATTTATCTGTTTATATATAAAATTGAAAACAATTTCTGTGTTTCAAAAAATAATACTGAGCAAAGGGACAGTGTCATTGAAATGTGATGATAGGCTCCTGTCCTAGATTCCTGTTAAAGGAATTTTTTCCCCTTCAGATTATTCTTGGACCAAACTATCTTCCATGCAGAGAACAGCTTCAGATCTCAGATCTCCTCTCCACTCCCCGCCCCCAACTCCAGGAACAAAATTCTTCTTTATAAATTAGTAATCATGGCCACCCGAGTAAGAATTAATTAAAAAAGTATTACTTACAAATGAAAATTATAAAACAAAATATAATTTTTATTAATATGAGATGAGCAGAGAGAGTAGCAATTTAGACATTTGTAAGTTGCCAGTGGCATTAAAAATATTTCCAAAGTAATATGTGTTTTAGAAACTGACTTAATGGCTATATAGGTAAATTAAAATAAATGAAATGTCTAATGCCTAGAAGGAAAATAGTATCAGATAAAATGGTTCTGCAGCTATGCATTATGCATGCATAATGCTACCCTGTCTACTTATTATTGCTACTTGTCTGAGCTATGGGGAAAGGACCTACTGGAACATTGGCTTGAGAAAACAAGCAGGTAACAATGAAGGCAAGGCAGGAACTGCATTGATTAATTGGATGATAGGAAAAATGGAAAATATTAGAGTTTGAACTATGAAATAAGGGCAAACTAGAAGTGCGACCTCATAGCTATGCTGGTCTCTAAGAAGGATGGTTATCAAAAGAAAATAATGGATGCTGTAAATTAATTTACTTTTAAAGGTGTCCTTTTTGAGTCAAGCCTTTATGTTGCTTTTGTTGAGCAGGGAGGAAGCATTGCAACAAACCAGATCTGTAATAAGACAGGATTTCAGATTCAGGATATTTTAAGTTATGGTTAAAATAAATCATGGTGCTTTTGGCCTAAACCTAAAGCAGCACTTGCTGTTTAAAAGATGGCTTGCAGGAGCATTTAAACCCAATCAGGTTAAACAAATCCTAAATCCTGATTTTGCATTATTGCGCAGATCATCTCCAGTGTTGATGGAGGAACTACAAGTATTTAGAGGGGAACATTAAAAAAAAGCTCTACACATTTAAACTTGGCTGATGACCATTCAGTTGCTGATATGAAACTGAAATTTAAGAACCCAACTGAGGTTCTATTTATGGAATAATCTGGATAGAGACAGAATTGCATTTTGTTGTTTTATATTGGAATTTGGCTTCATCTTGTTATGGCCCATTGATGAGAAAATGTTTTGGTTTTCCTTGGGGAATATCTGCTTTCAGCAGAGCTATATGAGATTGACGTGCATAATTTATGTCTCTAGGTTGAGGAAAGAAATAAAAAGAGGCTGCATGACTGCTTTTATTGAGTGGTTTTTCTTTCCCTTTGAAGGACTATTAAAATTTTAATAAATACAATGAGGCAAAAGTAACAATGGGTTATTACTTTAAACCAAGAGAATCATTTGTGTGTTGTCATTTCCCATTTGTTTACCAGGAAAAAAATAGGATTCCCCATTGCTAAACTAAGTGTTATAGAGCGATGGTAAGGAAGAGGCATGAGACCAGAGCGTACAACTAACAAGGCTTTATTGCAGGGAATAAAGGGTTGTCGCGTCTGCTTGCTAACTTGCAGACTAGCGGGCGACAACGGGCTGGCCTCTGCTCGACAGCCGGCTTATATAGCCGACTGTCAAACGGAGCCAACCAATGGGAGCGGCTGGTGCTCCCGCTCAAACAGCGGACCAGGTTGGGAACTCCCACCAGTTCCACGGACATAACACTCCTTTCCCCCAGCTGGGAACATGCGTAGTCCTGTAGGTAAGTTGGCTGTCTGCGCTGGCGACCAGAACGTCGCAGTTCGGGTGAACTGTTGGCTGGTGACAAGTCCAGGGCCTCGGGACGTGCCTTGACGGTCGTCGGGGCATGGGCTTGCCCTGGCGTGGTGTTCTGCGAAGTCGGCGAGTCCCTTTGCTCGGGCTGACCCGGGCGAGTCTCGAGGTCCGGTTGGCAAACTGGAACGCTCGGCTGCTGAGTCGGTGATCCTGGCCGGAAACTCGGGTTCTCCAGTAGACTTTCCTGTTCGTCGGGGAAAACCGGGTCCCACAGGGAGCTTCCGTCTGGCACCGGCAGGGAGACGTTGGCGCTGGCAGGTCGGGTTGGGTTGGTATCAGCCGCACGTCACCTTCTGAGTTGGTCCACGTGTCTTCGCCACAAGCGTCCATCTTCCAGGAGGACCCTGTAGGATCTTGGACCTGTGACTGACACGATTTGACCTGGTACCCACAAAGGATCCCCTGCATAGTTCCTGGCGTACACCAGGTCTTGCAAGGCAAAGTCTCTGACCAGACTGTCAGACCCTAAAGGGGTGTCTGGGCAGTAGTGGGGGTGTAGCCTGTCCAGGGTGGTTCTAAGGCGTCTCCCCATTAACAGTTCGGCGGGAGATTTGTTAGTGGTGGTGCAGGGCGTCGTATGTTGGCTAAGCAGGAAACGAGACAGTTTAGAGTGCCAGTCTACCTGGCCAAACCTGGCGAGTGCCTCCTTGGCTGACCTTACCGCTCTCTCTGCCATCCCATTGCTAGCGGGGTGAAAGGGAGCTGTAAGGACATGTCTGATGCCCAAATTAGCCATGTACATACTGAACTCACATGACGTGAACTGCGGGCCATTGTCAGACACCAGCGTGTCTGGAAGTCCATGGGTGACAAACAAACGTGTCAGGGCTTTGACTACTGCTTGGGTGGTGGTCGTGGGAAGCAAGGCCACGTCAATCCACTTGGAGTAGGAATCCACGACCACCAAGAAAGTCTTGCCATGCACTGGTCCAGCCAGGTCGATGTGCAGGTGAGACCAAGGGGCACTAGCACTTTCCCACCTGGTGGGTGTGGCGGCTGGCGGGGCAGCCCTGGTTTCTTGGCAAGGTTGGCAAGAGCTTACCCAGTTGGCGATTTGAGCATCCATGCCGGGCCACCAAACGTAGCTGCGGGCCAACGCCTTCATCCTTATGATGCCTGGATGGCCCTCGTGAAGCACCTTCAGGATGGGTACTCGAAGGGTGGCTGGGATGACTACTCTTGTACCCCACAATAGACATCCCTGTAGCCTCGACAGTTCCTGCTGGCGGGTTTTAAAGGGAACAAAGTCAACTGTACATTGAGTTTCCGGCCACCCCCTTCCCACCCAGTCCAGAACCTGGGCGATTATTTTGTCTTTTTTTGAGTGCGCCGCAATGTCTTCGGCTGTCACTGGAAGTTTGAGTTCATTGACCTCAAAAATGGCGTGAATTGGTGCAGGGTCCTCGACTGGGACTGGCAGGGGGCAGCGACCGAGGGCATCAGCATGACTCAAGTTCTTGCCAGGACGATGCACCAACTTGAATGAGTAGGCGGCCAGAAACAAAGTCCATCTGGTCATTCTGGGTGAAAGTACCTGTGGGGTTTGCTTATCTCCAGATAAGAGTCCTAGGAGAGGTTTATGGTCAGTCACAAGTTCAAAATGGTGGCCAAATAAGAATTCGTGGAACTTTTTAACTGCAGCAACCGCAGCCAGGGCCTCTTTATCGATTTGGCTGTAGTTCCTTTCTGCCGTGGAGAAAGTCCTAGAAAAGAAGGCAATTGGTGCCTCGGAGCCATTGGGGAGTCTGTGGCTTAGGACAGCCCCAATCCCAAAAGGGGATGCGTCAGCAGCCAGGACCAGAGGAAGGCGTTGATCGAACTGGACTAAAACCGCTTCCGATGTGAGTAAGGATTTGACTGATTTGAAAGCATGGGCTTCTTTGGGTCCCCAATGCCAGGGTGAGTCTTTATCTAAGAGTCTATGTAGGGGTTCAGCGACAGATGCTTTGTGCGGGAGGAATGAGGCGTAAAAGTTTAGAAGCCCCAGAAAGGCTTGTAGTTCAGTCTTGTTGGCTGGTGTGGGTGCCTCGTGGATGGCCTTCACCTTGGACTCAATTGGGTGGATGCCAGAGGCGTCTATCCTATAACCCAGAAAGTCCACCTGCCTAGTGGCGATGGCGCACTTCTCCCTTTTAAGTTTGAGGCCATGCTGCCTAAACTTCTCTAGCACTGTCCTGACCCTCTGAATGAGTTGAGGTCGGCTAGTAGCTGAGACTAAGATGTCATCGAAATACGGAACAACTCCTGGGAGACCTTGGAGAATCCATTCCATGAGTGATTGGAAAATACCCGGGGCCACACTGACCCCGAATTGGAGGCGCTTACATTTGAATGCCCCTCTATGCGTGACTATGGTTTGTAATTCAGCTGTCTGATCATCAACAGGGAACTGTTGGTATGCCTGGGACATATCTAACTTGGCGAAAATGGTACCGGGTTCGAATGTGTGTAACAGATGCTGAATAACAGGGACGGGGTATGCGCTGACCTGTAAATAACGGTTGAGCGTGGTTTTATAGTCTGCGCAGATCCTTAAACTGCCATCCTTCTTGAGTGGGGTGACTATGGGGGTCTCCCATTTGGCAAAATCAGTAGGTTCTAACACCCCTTGTTTAAGTAGTTTGTCTAATTCTGCGTCCAATTTAGGACGGATGGCGAAAGGCACCCTGCGTGGCTTAAGGCGGAGAGGAATTGCCTGGGGATCTACAGAAAACGAGATGGGGGTGCCCGAATAGCAACCCAGCTCGCTGCTAAATACGTCAGAAAAATCAGAAAATAATGTATCTACGTCAGAAGTTGAGACAGCATGGATCCCAGTTACACTAAGGCCAAGGGAAGGAAACCAATCAAGTCCCAACAGGCTGGGGAGGGCACCGTTAACAACCACTAAAGGCAAATGGCCTTTAAAGGCTTGGAATTGAACGAGGAACTTGCCTTTCCCGAGGACAGGAATGTTCTTGCCCTGGTAGTCCCTCAGTGTCAGGTGGCATCTTTGGAGCTGTTTCCTTGACAGTCTGGGCTGGATCTTCTTCAGAGTGTCCCAGGAGATGATTGAGAGCGCAGATCCCGTGTCTACCTCCATCCTGCAGGGTTTACCTTCTAGGAAAACAGAAATTTTAATTTTATCAGGGGTTTGGGAAGTATGGTTAGCGTGGTAGCAGGTATAGCAGTCCTCCACTTGCCTTTGGGAAATAGAAAGTGGTGGAGGTCTTTGAGGCAAGGAGCGCCCTGCTTGGCATACTCTAGCGAGGTGACCCTTCTTTTGGCAGTTCAGGCAGATGGCGTTTCTAAACCTGCAGGATGCCCTAGAGTGGGAGCCTCCGCAGGTTAGGCAAATGGGAGGTTGTTTGGGGGCGAAGTTGTTTCTCTGCCCCGCTCCTACCTGTGGAGGCTTCTGATGGTTAAGGTGGTTAATGTCTGATGAGTCTGTGGGGTCTTCTTCACTGAGCACTTCTTCAGAATGGATGGTTGGACTGCTGGGCTTTAATGGAGGGCCCTGAATCTCAGCTGCTGACTGGGCAGAGAGCTCAGCAGCCAGGGCTTCCTCCATGGCTAGGGCCAGATTCAAGTCCTTTTTTGCCAGCAAACGTCTTTGGAGTCTCAGGTCTCTAACCCCACAGACGATCTGGTCCAGCAGCATGTCTTCCAGATATTCTTTGAAACCGCACTGTAAGGCAGCTGTCCTCAGGGCAGCCATGTATTCGTTGATCGACTCCCCCACTGCCTGCTTCCTGATTCTGAAGGCATACCTTCTGGCGATCTGAGATGGTTTTGGCACGTAGTGATTGGAGAGTATTTCTTGTAGCTCATCCCATGGGACGCTTCTGATGGCGCGTGGTGCGACTAACGCTGTAGCGGTGTCAAAAACGGCGGCCCCACAATAGCTGAGAAAATAAGACTTCTTTTTATGTTCCGCAGCGTCAGCTAACCCGATGGCATCGAGGAAATGGCTGAAGTGATTCTTGTAGGAGTCCCACGTTTCCTCGTTTGGCTTGAATGGCGGGAATGCTGGATTAGTATTCATTGTGGGTAGTGTCGGGTTCGTCTTCTTCAATCGTCTTTGAAATCGTGCTCTTAAAAGAGCGCAGGCTGTGACTGTCTCTCTGGGCTACGTAGCTCTTTTTGAATTTCGCGCTCTTGGTGAGCGTTGGCGGCCGCGGCTACGGTGCCGGTGGCTCGTTTCAGTGACTACAGCTCGGGTAATGGCAGTTTGAATTTCGCACTCTTTGTGAGCGTTGCGCGGCTGCGGCTACAGCGCTCGTGACTTCACTCTCAGTGATTTACAGCTCTTTGAATAGACGCGTCTGGTTAGCCTTCGACCATCCCATCCTCGTCGCCAGTGTTGTAGAGCGATGGTAAGGAAGAGGCATGAGACCAGAGCGTACAACTAAC
>NW_020769402.1:2641322-2667626 GCF_900518735.1 Pseudonaja textilis
GAGCCAACCAATGGGAGCGGCTGGTGCTCCCGCTCAAACAGCGGACCTGGTTGGGAACTCCCACCAGTTCCACGGACATAACACTAAGTCTCATGGATTTTTAAAAAAGTTTGGCAATGAAAATTCCTGCATGTATTTTCAGAATCTCAGCTTTCATGGTATTTCAGTCAGTTGTGCCTTGATGAAATAGCAGAAACAACATTTAAACAAGTGACTGGAGCTTCCTACAGGTTCTCAGGATCTGATAGAAAACAGTGCAAAATACCACTTTAGACTTTTTCCTCTAAAAGATCACCATCTAAGTGCAATCCTCAGCAAGGTTATGTAAGGTTAACGATGGCTCCCCCATATTTTCTCCTCTGCTTTTACAGACAAGCAGAAAATACTACCTAAGTGGTATACTGGGGGTATTTTTCCCCTTTTACTAAATAAGGATCTAAACGTTTCTCTAAATATAGATGTTTGAAAAATATAGATGCAAACAGCATGATCTGAGCCAGTTTGGTCTAGTGATTAAGGCACCTGACGAGAAACCAGGAGACTGTGAGTTCTTGTCCCAATTTAGGCATGAAAGCCAGCTGGGCCAGCCGCTCACTTTCATATCACCTCATAGTGCATTGTTTTGAGGAAAATAGGAGGAGGGAAAATGTATTTGGTATGTTCACTACCTTGAGTTATTTATAAAAATAATAAAGGTGAAGACAAACAAATATATTTCTAGCTTTGTTATGGGTACTCTTTTATGTTTTTAAATACTTTTAACCAGATGTATGGGATTGCTTAAAGGTATTGGCTAACAGTTTCTCTTTGTCAATCAAGCTGACAGTTGGTTTTCTTTCTGGCTGGTAAAACTTCTTCTCTTCTGCCATTTTCAATCCCTACAAAATATACTGTAGACTTTCTCCCACAATCCAGCCAGCTCTTTGTCTTCATCACCATCTTCCAATTCATGCCATCTTTGTTTCAAATATTTTTTGCCATCCCAGAAACAAAATAAAAGGAGGGAAAAGTCGTGATGTCATGTGATGACACCATGACGACGCAAGTTCTACATTATTAATTGGATTCTCAACAATATAAACAATATAAAACAATGAAAGAAAAATTTGTAATAGAAGTTAGGCTGTAAGAAATATCTTGCACAATTCATGTCTTCATAAAGAATTGTCAAAACATGCTGTCCAGTCTCTCTCTCTGTTGTACAAGATTCTGAAGTCTATCCATGCCAGAGACTAAGTCCATTATACTGTGAGGTACAATAGCCTACATAAAGGAGTATTTAACAGCAGACAAAGCTCTCTCTCTCTCTGTCTGTCTTTCTCTCCCCCTCTCCCTCCCTCCCTCAGTATGTGTGTATGTGTGTGTTTGGGGCAGTGGTGGGATTCAAATTTTTTTACTACCGGTTCTGTGGGTGTGGCTTAGTGGGTGTGGCAGGGGAAGGATACTTTAAAATCTCCAGGCAGAGGTGGTATTTGCCAGTTGTCCGAACTACTCAAAATTTCTGCTGCCGGTTCTCCAGAACTGATCAGAACCTGCTGAATCCACCTCTGGTTTGCGGGGAATCCATAATGATACATTTATATGATATACCATGTTTATCTTTCCAATAGAGGCCCGAGGATGAGGCGGTTGTTGATTTGGGAGGCACCAGCAATGCTATTAACATTCATTATGAACCAGAGGAGTTGGAAGGTAAAACAATTATTTTCTACTGTTTTTATCTCTTCCTCTATTTTTCTGTTACATCGTGAAGAATTATTAAATATTTGAGAATGAAACTAAATGTGTTTTCTAGTTGAAACTGTCTGCATATAATGAAAAGTATTTTATGTATCACACAACCAAAAACGTTCTATATTTGTTTAAATTAAAGAAAACCCATCAAAATTATTACCAAAATCTACTTTTGGAATGTTGGTTTGTTTCATTTTTAAAATGGTAATTCCTTATTTATGTCATGCAGGACAGTTATAAGGGCCTTGAGGCAAGAAGAAATTCATGGTAGATGTTTTTTTTTTTCATACCAAAAGAACATTATCTTCCAAACATTGTATCTGCATATTATAAAAATATATAATAGCTGCTGAGGTCATTCATTGGAGAACAGGATCGGTTCTCATCAATATGTTGATGATTCAGCTGTGTATGTGGATCCCTAGTCAATTGAGTGATGTTGTTAAGATCCACCACCCAATGGCTGGGTGGTGGTCCCAGTGGGGGAAAAACAAACTGAGACTCAATCCAAGCAGGATTGACTGGCTTTGTGTACTAGACAACTCAGATCAGGGGCTTTTTATCTCTAGTTCAGAATGGGGTTGCACTCTCCCAGATGCAACAGATACTCAAGTTTGGGAGACTTCCAGGATCCTCTTAAAGAGCAGATTACATCTGTAGCCACCTGTACGTGGATAGGGAGGGCCCTTCTCATGGTCACTCTTGCCTTGGTTACCTCAGGTATAGAATACCATTCTTTGCTTTATATGGATTGCCCTTGAAATCTACTCAGAAGCTGCAAATGATAATATCAGCAATTTCTAGTATGATCCAAAACTGGAGTTAATATGCAGTTTATTCAAAACTTTATTGGGGAAAACTGCATTTTTAAGTATATAGCAGCTACTGTTCTATTAATAGCATACAGCAGCAGAAGTATGTTTTCTGGTGATTTAGGAAAAATGCACAGAAAGTAAGCAGTGGAAGAGTCACTGAAACAAATCAGACTTAAACTGAGTCATACTGTTGAATCAAATAGATAACTGAATCAATACAATAGAAGAGAGTCTTCTGACTCTATACATTTTATAAAGGTCAGTGAAGTGGACTGAATGCCACTAAAAGCATACAAAGAAAAGTTGGGGGCAGATAGAAATACATCAATTTTAAAGATGTTCTCTAACTCACACGTTGCTGTTTTTAGTCTGTAGCTCAGGGGTGTCAAATGTGTGTTGTCATGGCATCGTCACATGACATATCGCAACTTTCCCCCCTTCACTTAGCTGGGCATGGGTGTGGCCAACATGTGATGCATCTGGTCTGCAGGCCGCGAGTAGCTGTTACTTTTGAAATCTGTAGATGAGATTCTTGAATACCAGTGATGATTTGATCAGAAGGCTGGTTATATTCCCTCTTATGGGGGTTGAATCTGATTGGGAAAAATACCTCTATTTAATAAAACATTCTTGTTACAGGATTCAGAGTGGTAGCATGGTAGACTTACTAATTTCAGTACCTTCCATAAGAACATGCTTGTCAGTGTTTTAATTTAAATTGTTAACTTATACTTAAGATAATGACTTATATATAAGCTCGCTTCAAGTCTTTATCACATCCTCAAAAGCAAGCAGGTTGTCAATTCCAGTAAATAATTCCTTTTTTTCCAAAAGAAGCATCACTCTTGAGAGTCAGTACAAAGGAGAAATAAATAATTAATTCTGTAGCGTATACTTTATTCTCTTTATACTTGTTGTGGATCCTGCCTAGCATAATGTGTTTAAATTAGTAATAAAGAGCAGAGCCACAAAATGTCACAAAACCCTTCCTCTCTTGTGAATTCAGGCATGTCTTTTCATTGCTAGGGTTCAGGCAGTGGGATAATAATGAAGGAAAGAGAGCCCAAATCCATGAACTGAGTGAACTTTCTTCATCCCTAAAAATGTACAGCATAAATTCTGCGAGATAGGTTGTACAAGGTCAGAAGGGCATATGGCTTCCAAGTAGATTTGCATACACTGCTTTTTTTTATGTTGCTAGAAAGTTAAACTCTGGATGGATGAGATATGGAATTGTACTGGAACAAACTAACAGCTTGGTAGAACAAAAGACAGCAAAAATGAGCAATCTGTATATTGTCTTGGAGCCACCTTGTCCCAGACTACTATACATGAAAGGAAGCCCTACTATAGGTAGTCCTCAACATATGACCACAATTGAACCCAAAATTTCTGTTGCTAAGCTCGGCAGTTATTAAGTGAGTTCTGCCCCATTTTACAACCTTTTTTTTTTTTTTGCTAACTGCAAAAAAAATCTGGTTACTGATTTACAGATTTATTTGTTTTGTATGGCAGCCCATCGCAAGCAAGCGAGTTTGGGTGGTAAAAAGTCAATTCAAACTAAATTGCAATCACAGTTCAAACTAGAAGATTAGATCTATATAGCAGTTGAGAAAAATAACAATAGTTGAAAATTATAATTCAAAGATGCTAACATAACCAGAAAACAGAGCTCTTTACATTTTTTTTTGCTAGCTACCTCAAAGGGCAAAAACAAGGGAATTGTCAAGTACCCAAGAGGTTATTATGTGTTAAACAGTTAAAACAACTGTGTTTAACTTGGTGATTTACAATGCAGGTGAAAATAGATCGCTAAACAGAGTTGCTCAGAAACTTGTGGTCTCCTTTGCTGCTTATGAATGCTGATCCTAATCTATGCAGATAACTGAATTTTTTAATCAGTATGCACCAAGCATAGCTTCCATTGTCTTTTCTTTCAGTCCAATTCTCCTGAGTGTGTAGGCCTTTTTACAAGAAATTTTCTTTCACCTTGTTCAGTGGACATTCAATTACAAAAGAGACTCCTGCTCTCTCATTTCCTATATTAGTATGATTCCCCCTGTGCCTGCTACATGTTTATATCATTAACATCAGGGAATTCTCAGCAGGAGCAAACATGAAACTCTTGGTAGCATAACCATCCTGGCTAAACTCATGCCTGAGCAGAGATTCTTAGAGATAGAGAGAGAATGCTTACGTACAATTTTTCTGTCAATGGAGAATATCAGGTGGTATGAACAAAATATAGAGAAAGGCAAATGAGAAAAAGATGCAACAAACAGATTATGTTCTCAGATGAGCAGTTCCTGGCAGTAGTCATCTAAAAATGGATTTGTGTTACATGGGTACTATAATTCATAGAATTTATTAAAGTTTTGCCCACATGATAATTCTTGGATATCACTCTTTTAGAGCTAGTTTTGATTGCAAGGCTTTGGCTGGCTCTTTCAGATTCAGAAATCAACAAGCTTGATATACTGACTTAGTTATTCCCTTCTACCATTTATTCTCTCACTGCCAATCATTGGAAGTCTTTTCAAGTAATTGTGGTGCTATCCAGTCCAGTTAGAGATCATACAGAAACTTTGGTAGCTTTCTTTGTGACTTATTGGCAAGACGCTTTGAAGACAAAATAGGTCAGCTATGGTAAAATCAGCCACAGTTTCAGCAGTTTAGGTCTGTATGAATTAATACATGATCATATTGGTCTATGTGATTTCTATGCATTTCAATAGAGGTCAAATTAATAGCTTGGAGCACTTGTAACTCATCTTTGGCATTTGAGGCCTAAGTGTTTTTCTTTTAATATATGAAATTAGCTCAGGCTCTACTCTCCCTTGGAAACATCTTGTTTAGATTACTGTAATGCACTATACCTGGGGCTGCTCTTGATAATGATTAAGAAATGTCAATTGTACTACAAAATACTGCAGCAAGATTTGAACTGTGAAGCAAATTCATCATACCAGGACATCTATAGAAAGCCTGTTTTCTGGATGGTGAGATGTAACAAGTAGCTGAGGACCAGTGTTTTCCGTCTTCACCATTTTTATTGCTTTTGTTGTCTCTTGCAAAATCATTTTTATTTACCAGGCTTTTAAGAATAAGATAATGTTATTATAGGTTTTAATTGCTTTGGCACTAATTTTACAGTTTTAACATTTATCACTTATTTTATCCTTTTAAAATTCTTTTTTTTGTGGTAATTTTTAAGTGTAAATTACAGGTTTCTTTTAAAGGAAAGCAAGCAAGCAAACAAACAAATCAATGCATACTTGTTCTCTTAATGTAATTAGCAAACTTCATTGTTGTTCATTCTGAATCAAGGCTGCTTCTAACTGCATTCCCCCCCACCCCAAATTAGAAGTTAAAATCACATTCTGTTAATGCTTTGGTTCCTCAGTTCATTCTAGAGGGAACATCCTCCACCTCATATTTAGATGATACATTTTGCTTTAAGGAAATCATGCCTAAGTATTTCATTAGCTGTACTACTTAAGAAGGGCCAGAAATTATGAGCAGCTGTTGTGTTGTAACAAGTCTTATGAATGACAGTGGTATTTAGTGGTTCCTATAAGAACTGGCGTAGTTTGTCTGGAGTGTAATGACAGCTTAAAATATACATAGTCCTTGTTTTATGAATGTCTTCTTTAGTGACTATTTGCAGTTATGACAGTGATAAAAATTTTAACAACTAATTCTTGCATTTTATTTTATATATTTATTTAAAGAAGTTATATAGCTTCCCATCTTCTAACCAATTCTGGGCAGCTCCCAAGGATTCCTGTGTCTGTAGAGCAAAGGAAAGCAAGTTCATGAGCTTGCTTCACTTAAAAACTGCTTCACTTAACAGCTCAGCTACCAATCCCAATTGTGGTTGCTAGATGACAATTTATGTATATATGTAGTCCTTGAGTTACAACAGTTCATTTAGTGACCATTCAAAGATACAATGGCATAGAGATAAATAATTTATGACCATTTTTCACACTTATGACTGTTATGGCATTCCCATAGTCACGTGATCAAAATTAAGATGCTTGGCAACTGATTCATATTTATGATGGTTGCAGTGTCCTGGGGTTGTATAATCACCTTTGCAACCTTTTGACAAGGAAAGTCAATGGGGAAGCCAGAATCACTTAGCATGTTACTAACTTAAGAACTTACTTAACAACTATGACAAGAAAAGTCGTAAAATGGGGCAAAACGCAATAAATGTCTCACTTAGCAAAATAAATTTTGTCGTAAGCCAAGTACTACCTGTATATATTGTTCCAAGGTCTTCATCAACATAATGATGAAGTATGGCTTTAATTAGGAAGATGACTTTCTGTATTTCTGATGGTTATAAAGAGCAGTTGCAGTGAAATGGACTGATGTAATTTCAACAAAATCAAAGCCATAAATACCTGACAATCTGCTTTTGTTCCAGGGCACAGGACATTATACGTTGGGGTACGGATGCCTTTGGTTAGACAAGGCCACAGACATCACAGACCCCACGGCCCCAAACACAGAAAACGAGATCAGATAAAGGAAAGTATATTGGAGGAGCATGAAACTTACGGTAAGTGTGTGTTGATACTAGAACACAGTGTGGGGAGTGAGCCATATTATTGTCATGTATAGTTCTTTAGGATCTTAGAGAGGCATTCAGAATATGGCTGAGCACTTGTAGTAACTCCAAGTGCTGAAGCAAATCCTTAATCTTCGAAAGATTTGGAGATGGACAGAGGGACCTATTGTCTCTGAAATAGCAGGATTACCTTACAGTCACAACCACAAAAGCATTTGCAGGCCATTATTCTAATCCAAAGTTTGATTCAGAAACTAAAATATCCAACTGATGGCAGCTCACCCTCTTCTTGAAGATCTACCCCAACGGAGAAGCCTGAACCTCCAGTCAATCAGCTCCATTATGAAACTGCTCTCTCTAACAGATTTGGAAGGGACCTTGGAGGTCTTCTAGTCCAACCCCCTGCTTAGGCAGGAAACCCTACACCATTTCAGATAAATGGCTATCCAATATCTTTTAAAAAACTTCCAGTGTTGGAGCATTCACAACTTCTGGAGGCAAGTTGTTCCATTAATTAATTGTTCTAACTGTCAGGAAATTACTGCTTAGTTCTAAGTTGCTTCTCTCCTTAGTCAGGAGCGTTCGCAACCCAAGGTTCCACTGTATTTTTTTTTAAGTTGTAAAACTCGCCACAAAAACAAGGAAATGGGAAATCCCACCTGTATTCATGTGTGATATAATCCTATACACTGTGCATCTTTAAGCCAGTACAGTAAAAGTACATTACATGCAATGTTTAGCAAGGAAGAGACACTCCGCCTTGGTTCCCAGATCTCATAGAGTGCCATCAGGGAATGAAGATTTATATATCAGTCAGATAACAGACTGAATGCGGCTAAGACATTCAGATAATATGTTGCCAGAATAAGGAATCTAAAAGAGAAGCGAAAGATTAATGTGGCACATCACAATTGAAAGATACTTGCTAAGAATTTACTTAGTAAAAACAAACAAAATTGCAATATAATGTAATGTGCAGGATGTGGGCGTCTATGCTCAGAGGTTAATTATTAACTGATGTTTTCTAGGTTTGGAACTAAGAATTGGTTTGATTAGAAACCTCCAGGAAACAGAAGGCTGTAAAGTACACAGGGAATTGAAAACAAATCCCAGGAGGTGGCAATATTAATCTACTTCTATATAGTTTCCAAAAAATCTATATGGGTGGGTCCATGAAGTTAAGTTTCATTTAAATGTGACTTTACTTTTTTGTAAGTAGTTTTAATGAGCTTCTGGTCCTGCAGATTCTATTTACTTTTCCACTAATAGCAAAATTACTAACAATGACTTTCATTTACCAAAGAAAAAAACACCAGAAACAACAAACTAAAAGAATCTCATCTTCGACTGATATTTTTTTGAGAACTGATGACTTTGCAAGATCTTTTCTGTAATTTGCCCCTTTTGTCTGTCAGATCTCTCTCTCTCTATACAGGTAGTGCCTCAACTTATGACACAATGGAACCCATCATTTCTACTGCTAAGCAAGGCAGTTGTTGAGTTGTGCTCTATTTTGCGATCTTTTTGCCACAATTATATTACGTGAATAATTGCACTTGTTAAATGAACCATACAACTGTAAAGTGAATCTGGTTTCCCCCACTGACTTGGCTTGTCAAGTCAGCTGGGAAGGTTACAAATGGTGATCACCTGACCCATCATAAATACATGCCAGTTGACAAGGGACCAAATCTTGATCACATGACCACGGGGGATGCTGCAGCGGTTGTAAGTGTGAAATCTGAAGAACTACTGCAGGAATTCGGTATGGCCAGTCTAGAGAAAAGAAGGACTAGGGGGTGACATGATAGCAATATTCCAGTGTTTGAGGATCTGCCACAAAGAAGAGGGGATCAAGTTATTCTCCAAAGCACCAGAAGGCAAGACAAGAAACAATGGATGGAAACTAATCAAGGAGAGAAGCAACCTGGAGAAACTTCCTAACAGTGTGGAGAAACTTCTTAACAGCGAGGACAAACAACCAGTGGAACAACTTGCCTTCAGTAGTTGTAGGTGTGTTCATCCCTGGAGGTTTTCAAGAAAAGACTGGGCAGCCACCTGTCTGAAATGAGATTGGGTTTCCTGCATGAGCAGGGGGTTGGACTAGAAGGCCTCCGAGGTCCCTTCCAGCTGTACTCTGATTGATCGTCCATAAGTCAGTTTTTTCAGTGCTGTTATAATTTTGAACAGTCATTAAATGAATGCTTATAAGTTGAGAATTGCCTGTATGTTTTTTTAATTCTTTCTCCCTGATTCTGCTGTCCCAGGGCGTTTCCATAACCACAAAGAATACATTACCCTTGTCTTCATCATTAGAATTATTAATACAACGTTCCACTTTGTTAGATACCCCATCTCAGCGAGTTCACTTTATCCTTGGTATGGAAGAGGATGAGGAGCATGTCCCCCATGATTTATTCACAGAAATGGATGAAATCTGCGTGAAAAACGGTGAAGAATCAGAGTGGAAAGAAACAGCAAGGTAAAAGAACCAAGGAATTATTTTTTCCCCTGCCTGTTGATTGTTAATGAGGGACAAACAAATCACCTTTTAAATATGGAACGGGTACAATAATTTTCAGTATGTCTGTTCCAATTTTACTTGGACAGAATTTGTCAGATCAGATTTCTGGCCTAGAAGCAGCTTCTGCTCCTGTGCAGAATGTGTTCTTGATTCCCTAATTTTACCCGAAAATCTCTCAATCTGATAATCTGTTCAAAAGTTTTCCCAATTTGTGGGTTATTTTGAAGTGTACAACTGGTTTTGTCTCAGCATGAGATAATGCCACGTCAAATCAGGAGGCTTCTGTGAATTCAATAGCTCATCTTACAACTATGGGGAAAAAATTCAAGCTTACCTCATTATCTTTGGATTCAATTAAAATCAGTTTCTGGAGTAGTGCATTTCTGTTGGGTATTTATTTTATTTATTTGTTTGTTTGATTTGTCAATCGCTTACAGGATAATAGGTATAGGTGTAAATATGAGTAAGAATACAGGAAATAGGTACAAATAAATGGGGACAATAGGACAGAGACAGTAGGCACAATTGTGCACGTATGCATGCCCCTTATAGACCTCTTGGGAATGGGGTGAGGTCTATAGTGGATAGTTTGAGGTTAAAGGAGTGTGGGTTAAAGGATGTAACAACAGAGTTAGGTAGTGCATTCCTGGCATTGAGCACCACTCTGTTGCTGAAGTCATACTTTCTACAATCGGGTTTGGAGCGGGAATAGTACTGATAACTACTGTGCCAAATACCACTTTGAATAGAGTTCAGAAATGGTTTTAAAGCAATTCTAAACTTGATTCAGGAGTACATTTAATGTACTGCCAAACATAATTCAAAATATACGAGTAAGTAAATAGAAAATAACATTTGGAAGCTGATAGAAACCTTAAAATAATACATTTATTGTTGGCTTGGTTGTTTGTAAATGGATGCCCTCTTCTGGCAGATGGAATACTAACGCCTGTTACTACACAGCACTGCCCATTTATTACTTCTAAAGCTGCTGTTATTACTATGATTGGTAGCACAGTCAGCCAAATGTTTAGACTTTGTCATTATTATTATTTAAATCAGAAGGTTGAGAGTTCAGTCCTAGGTAGCGGCAGACGTTTCTCTCCTAGGGTACAAAGAAAAAATATGTTCCAAACTCCACATGGTGTTGGGAAGAGCATTCGGCCACTAAATAGTCAGCACCATCCAGTCACACCCCGACTCTACCCTGAATTAAGGAATTACAGGGTCGTAAAAAGGGATTTTTCAATTATTTAAATAAATAGGAATTGGAATTAAACAATAGTGCCTCCTTGTAAATTTAGCATTTATATGCCGAGATTGAGGGCAAAGCAAGAAATCTATTAAGGTTATTGCCAGGGTAAATTTAAGTCAGGCAGCACTCTATGGAAAATAGCACTAGTGCTAGCATCTACATATCACTTCACAGTGCTTTACAGCCCTCTCTAAGCGGTTTACAGAGTCAATGTATTACCCCACCGCCCCAACTATCTGGGTCCTCATTTTACCAAACTCAGAAGAAGGGAAGACTGAGTCAACCCTGAGCTGGTGAGAATCGAATTACAGGCTGCGGGCGGTCAGTAGAAGTAGCCTAGAGTACTGCATTCAAATCACTGTGCCACCACGACTTGTTAAAGCTCTTAAAGACTCAAAACGTTGAAAAAAACTCATTACAGTATTCCATTCCTATTCCATGTTCTGTTGTCTCAGTAGTTCAAGTATAACGTAGATTCTTTAATCATGGTAAAGGATATGTTTTATATCTGAAAGTTCCCCAATACAGGTAATCCCTGACTAAGAGCACAATTGAGCCCTAAATTTCTATGAAGTGAGACATTTGTTAAGTGAGTTTTGCCCCATTTTTTTGCCACAGTTCTCAAGTGAATCAGTGCAGGTGGTAAGTTTGTAATCCAGTTGTTAAGTGAATCTGGCTTCCCTGTTGACTTTGCTTGTCAGAAGATCGCAAAAGGGGATCACATGACCTTGGGGCACAGCAAGGGTCATTAATATGAACCAGTTGTCAAGCAACTGAATTTTGATCACCTGGCCACGGGGATGCTGCAAAGTTCGTAACTGGAAAACGGTCATAAGTCACATTTTTCAGTGCCGTTGTAACTTTGAATGGTCACTAAATAAACTGATGTAAGTTGAGAACTATCTCTACTAGCTGGCATTTTCTTTTATAGGACCTTAACATAGCTAGAAAATATTTCGGTGATATTTCAGAATTACGTTGTATAATCAGTCTAGGGGATATTAATATAGTCTAGGGTTCAAGCAGGGTTCATTATGCATATTTCTCCAGCATCAGAAAAGTTACAGAAAGGGTTTCTCCATGCAGTCAGGTTCACCTATCTGCTATATACAAAATCCAAAACTGAACTCAGTTGGATTATTTATCAAATATATTTCTGAGTTAATCTCCCATCTTAAAAAACAAGCCTGTTTAATTCCTGTTCTGTACCAATTCTTCTTTTTAAAACATGTCTAGCTCCCTGGAGTATATATATGGCTTTTGTCCCTGTGAATGAGCATTTCATCCATACTCGTGGGTACTCCAGATTGGAATAGGTAGTAAACACAGCTTGCTGTAAGATGTCTTGTTTTGAATTTCTATCCGTCACTGACGGATAGGAAATAATTTTTTAGAGGTAGTCCTTGACTTACAACAGTTCATTCAGTGAATGTTCAAAGTTACAACAGCACTGAAGAAAGTGACTTATGATCAACCGGTTTTCACATTTATGACCGTTGCAGCATCCCCATGGTCACGTGTTTAAAATTCAAACACTTGGCAACTGACACATATTTACAACAGTTGCAATGTCCCAGGGCCGCATGATCACTTTTTGTGTCTTTCTGACAAGCAAAGCCAATAGGGAAGCCAGATTCACTTAACAACCATGTTACTAACTTAACTGCAGTGATTCACATAACAACTGTAGCAAGAAAGGACAGTATATAGGGCAAAGCTCATAGGTCTCACTTAGCAACAGAAATGTTGGGCTCAATTATCATAAATCGAGAGCTACTTGTACTTCTGTATTCATTTGTGATTTCTGTGGGACCTGTAGGCCCTTTTGTAAATAAAAATAATGATAGAACTGGTGTTTTGGATTGCCTTCATTGATATGGGACAGGGAGCCTGGCAGATTTTGAGGGATATGTCCACTGACTGACTCCACATTACTATTCACTAATATGAATGCATAAAAGCTTGCTGGAAAAATAAATATTATGTATTGATCCTGAAACCTCTTGCTGTTGTATTTGATTTGGGTTGTGTTGTTTGCCTCACTTCCAGATGGCTGAAATTTGAGGAAGATGTGGAAGATGGAGGAGAACGATGGAGTAAGCCATACGTGGCTACTCTGTCACTGCACAGTCTCTTTGAACTGAGGAGCTGTATCATCAATGGGAGTATCCTTCTGGATAAATCTGTAAACTGCACTGAAGACATTGCAGGTGCTATTTTTAACAATTTATGAGAATAAAAGTCAAGGAATCTGTTCTGTGTGCCTTCTTCTCCTGTATATAGAGAACATCCTTCCCAGATATAACCTGCCTAGATGCAAACTTTGATTAGGTAGAAATTTCCTCAAATTCTGGAAATCTGTTTCAAGGCAGAATAATATGGCAGTCTTCCTTAATTTGATGCCTTCCAGAAGTTTTAGGGATATGATATTGGGAATATCGAGCTTTGCACATGATGTCTAGGAATTCTTGGAGTTATATTTCTAACAATCTAATCTGCAGGACAACAGTTTAAGGGAAGGTTTTATTTAATTTAAAAATCAAGCTGGTTTGCCCAGTTTGGTGATTCATTACATTTAGAGCAGGGATGTCAAATTCAATTTCATTGAGGGCCGCATCAGGGCTGAGGTTGACTTTGGGGGCTGGGTGGGTATGGCCGACTGGGCAGGTGTGGCCAACTGGGTGGGGGTGGCCATCTTGATGCCACTCCCCAAACTGCTGGCATGTTTCCTTTTCACTCTGGGTAGACCTGGCCGAAGAGATACAAGCTGGCCCCTCACATTTTTCAGGATGGCCCCGTGGGCCGGATCTGACCACATTGCAGGCCGGATTCAGTCTGTGGGCCTTGTGTTTGACACCCCTGATTTAGAGTATATTAATCCACATTAATGCAGGTTGGATGGATGGGAAGATAGGATGCTAAAGTAGCAGAAATGGTTGGGAAAAGAGTATTTATTGTGCCTGCTGTTTTTTTCCTACCTTTTAACTATTTTTAAAATGTTTGATTAAAAAAAATGTGGAAGCCATAACAGATTTGGGTCTTTTTAAAATCTCTCTCCTACCACTATTACTCATGGAATGGAGCATCATGGATAGCTATTCTGAGAACTAAATATGGCAGTTAAGAATTTTCCTCTGATTGTTGCTTTGGGGTGATTGTATGGTTTCTATATTAGTTTTTTTTTCCTCAGAAAGAAATAGAATGCATATTTTTAGCATCTTTTACTCAAGCATGCTGCTGCCACTGTCTACCCAAGCCCAGGGCATGGGATCTAATTTAAGAGAAGAACAAGCATAAACTTCTAAATCAAAAGTCAATAAGATTGCATTAGCTGATAACTGAACCCTTCTCACATTGAAATAAATGCCAGGATCATTAAAAGAAGAAACTCTTGTTCTCGAATAAGATAGTATATAGCCGTGATTGAGAATCTATGGCACATGTGCCACAGGTGGCACGCAGAGCCATTTGTGTGGGCACGCAAGCCACAGCCAAACTTACCTCCACTGTACCTGCATGTGCCTCCCAGCTGATTTTCGGCCCATTTGAGGCTGTTTTCACCCTCCTGGAGGCTCGAGGGAAGCTTCTGCAGCCTCGAGAGGCAAAAAAAAACGGGCCTTCCGGAAATACAGGAAGTGCTAAAATGGGCCTGCTTTGGGGTTGCAGAGGCCTCCCTTGAGCCTCCAGGAGGGCAAAAATGGCCTCAAACGGGCCAAAAATCAGGTGGGAGGCACGTGCAGTGCAGGTAACGGGCGGGGCAGGGGTATTGCGCACACATGCGCAGGGGGGACCGGGCACATTGCATTGTGGGTGCAGACACAGGCATGTGCACACTATCACACGCACGTGCGCTTTCGGCACACCACAACAAAAAGGTTCGCAATCACTGCTATATAGCTTGAAGAACACAAGAAATGAACTGATATTGCAAATACGCTTGTGTAAAAGTCTTTATATTATACTTTTTAGAAACCATTTTGGGAAGTAAGGAGTGGCCAGTAATATATAAACACTTTCCTTAGTTGTTTTATTTGGCATTTATAAAAAAAGAAAAGGAAACATTTCATAATAAGCGTTATAATTTAAGGGGGGGGAAATAGAGGAGTTTTTCTGTTATTTTTGGGCAGAGCGTCTGTATATATGCCTTTGAGTTCATATTTCAGACTATGTGACCATTAATATCTCTGGATAGGCCCGATGAAAATTGTAGTTCAAAATATCTGAAGGAACCTAAGTTGCAGTTGGCTGGATGAGATAAATTTCTAGAGGGCAGGTTTACCAGTGCCTTTAACTAGTATCATAGCTAAATCAAACCTTCTTTCTTCACCTTTTGAAGAAAGAATAGGCTTAGATGAAGTCTGCCAAGATATAATACAGGGAGTCCTTGAACTTACAATCATTCGTTGTGAAGTTACAATAGCAACAGCAATAGCACTAAGTTTTATATTCCGCTTCACAGTGCTTCACAGTCCTCTCTAAGCGGTTTACAGAGTCAGCATATTGTCCCCAACAATCTGGGTTCTCATTTTACTGACCGTGGAAGGATGGAAGGCTGAGTCAACCTTGAGCCTGAGTCAGTGCACTGAAAAATGTGACTTATGATCAGTTTTCACACTTATGACTGTTGCAATAACTCCATGGTCATGTGATCAAAAGTAACTTGGTAACTATCCAGAGATACTGGCATATGTTTATGACAGCTGCAGCATCCTGGGATCATGTGATTACTATTTATAATCTTCCCAGCTGACTTCTGACAAGCAAAGTCAATGGGGGAAATCGGATTCACTTAACAGTTGCAGTAGTTCACTTACTTGTAGCAAAAAAAGGTCATAAAATGAGGCACAACAACTGTCAGTGGAATGGAAATGTGGGGCTCCATTGAGGTGGTAGTCAGGAACAATCTAAATTTGTCTCATTTGAAGACAAATTATAAATTACGCTCATTTGTTCTGTATTAATGGTCCAGTCTGATGTGTTGTGAAATAGACTTTTCTGTTAGCGGAGTATTTTGAAAAATACAACTAATAGCAGGTGTGCAAAGGATTATAAGGATTGCTGCTATAATAGAAAAATATATATAATTAAGTCTTTCTTTCCTCCCTTCCTCTACTTCTGAACCATACCCAATCTAATTAATATAATTTTAATTCAGGATCATTGATTGCTGTGTAATCTGCATTGCATTTGTATAATTAGGTGGTTTTCTCTTTCAGAAATGATCCTGGATAGCCAGGATTCTCACGATATATCCATACGTAAAAAATTCTGGGAAACCCTCTTGAAGAAACACCATCATCAGCATGAAAAAAAAAGAAACATCCTTCCAATTGTCCGTTCTTTTGGAGAAAGTGGCCAGAAAAAGTCTGATCCTCACTCAATAGATAAGACAGGTAAAGGATCTCTGTAACCTGGCTGTTCTGGTCCAATTTTCTCATTACATTAGGAATTATAAACCAAATATTGAGAAATAATTGGGAATATATAAAAACTTATGATTTACAACTATCACTAATTCAGTCACCCAACACCCTGAATCCAAACCACAAATGTTTGTGTACACATCCAGTGATCAGAGGATCCCTTCCTAATCTGTCAGTGTCTCTGCTTGCTTTCTGGATTGTACATACTCCAGACTAGCAGTGGAATATGAAGAACAAACACATTTGACAAAATTTACTCAATCTATATTTATTTATGAAATTTATATGCCGCTCATCTCCATTCTGAGTGACCTGAATATGGACTTGATGCCTGGGCATGAGTAATTGCATGCAGCTTGCTTTTTCCTGTTGCTATATTGCTTCAGCAATTTAGAAGACAAACATAATAAAGTGAATGATAATCTCTAGTGAAACCAAGTGAATGATAATCTCTAGTGAAACCAACCAACCAAAGCTACTCTGTGTAATATGCTATCCCCAAATAAATTAACTATATTGAATTGATAGTCTACTTCAGATTATATTAAGGCATAGTGTAATTTGTTGGCCTTTACCTTAACTATTTAGCCTAAACAATTTATGGTTTATCATAGATGAGCATAGACATTGTCTGATTTGAACATCAGGGATGCATATGATCTAACTTGTATTTCACTAGGTTTTAGTCAAACAATCTCCCCGAAGTATAGGATTATAAGAATAATTCTGCTGGCCCAGCTAAAACTCCATCTTCCAATGTTTTCTGACATACTAAGTATGTTAATCATTTTTATCTAAGCATTTTTATTGTAAATTTTTATTGTAAATTTTATTGTAAATCCTTATTTTCTTTCAATCCAGCTTCATTCATGCTTGAAAATTGGAAATCCTAAAATGTTTGTCTGTTGTCACACTTATACACAGTGCAGGATGTCACAATCCAGGCAGAACATAGTATAATGTGTGTGTATTTGTGTATGTGCCCCCCCAACACTGCACCACCACGGCTCATGAAAGTTGTTTTCTTCTTGTATTTGCAATTCACATAAGTAAAATAAGATAGACAGATGGACATTATAAGTGAAATCAAGCATTCTACATGTGTTTTTATTGACAAAAACTTAGTACTTTTCTCAAAATTATATACTCAATGTATGGTGTATAATGTGATAAGTAATTCAGCAAATTATCTAGATTTTTCCTGTTTCTATTTAGGAGTGACTTCACTGTCTCTTCAGCCTCCTTCTAACACACTAGATGTTAGAAATGGATTGACTCCTGATACTACCCCAACAGACGTGTGCAAAGTGAGTTAATGTAATTGTTTATCACTAATTGTAAGAGCATCTTACAGCCAATTAGATCTGACTCCATCGAAGTCAGATTAAAACTATTGACATTGCTTTGATTCTGAATTGGCATCTTCAGCCAAACTGACTTTTATGATAATGTCACTGTCAATGGGAAAAAAAAGTTGGGTTCCCTGGAGTTTTAACGTGGGCCACTATTGCTGTCATGAGTAGCATCCATGGTATGTCAGCATTTCATCTGAATATGAGCATCTCTATATGACGTCTATTTTTTAAAAGTAAAATCAGCCCTAAAAGGAGGTTCTCTGGAATTTATACAGGTAGTCCTGGACCACAACGGGGACTGGCACTAAGTACAACAGTTGTTAAGTTGAAATGCCATATGTCCATGCTGACTTACATCAGTTCCAACTGCAGATGTTAAGCAAATAACCATGAATCATTAAGCAGGATGTCATGGTCTGCCACTTGCAAAGTCCTGCTGACTTTCTCATTGACTTTGCTGGTTGGATGTCAGCTGTGGACATTGCAAAGGGTGATTGCATGACCCTAGGATGCTATTTCTGTTGTAAATACACACTGGTTGCCAAGCACTCAAATTACTATCAAATTATAACAGAGATGCTGTAACAGCCACAATTTCAAGGACTGGTCATAAATCTTTTTTGTCATTGCTGTCGTAACATTGAACAGTTGCTGAAAGAGTGAATTACCTGTATTTATTAAATTACCTGTATTCATTACCTTATTTCTGAAACGCGTCATAATATCTGTATTTATTAAATGCATCACAATATTAGTTCTGCCTTAAAAATTAAGCTTTTTTCTTTGTAATTAGGCACACCTTCATTTTATGAAGAAGATTCCTGTTGGAGCTGAGGCTGCAAATGTTTTAATTGGAGAAGCAGATTTCCTGAAACAACCTATTGTTGCCTTCTTACGTTTATCACCAGCTGTTCTTCTTCCAGGCATGACTGAGGTTCCGCTCCCTACCAGGTAAAATGTGGTAGTGATGATGGGGGTATTTGGGGATAACTAATAGTACTGATGCTTCTTAGTGACTGTAGCTATGCAGTTTTCTTGGCAGTGTTACAGAAGTGATGGTTTGCAATTGCCGCCTTTGGGATTTTAGTTTGTTTTTTACCTTCTCAGTCTATCCAACAGTAATTAATGCTAAGTTCACACTGATTGTGTACTACGACTATTTGTCACCCTGATTGTTATATTTGAGTTTATGCTTGTAAATAATTTGTCCATGCCATTTAAATTGTGTTTGTTGCAAACTTTGGAATGTTGCCTCCATGCTACAGTTAAAAATATTTAATCATTCATTTTGATAGCTTTGTAATTTATATAGAAGCTTTAAAAATGATTTTAAGCTCTTTGCTGAAATAAAAACCCAACTTTTTCAGTGGACTCAAGAGAAATCTAAACATTTAGATGGCTGTGGATATTTCCTGTTCCTACACTATTTAATCCTTTTAAAAAAGCTGCGTCTACTAAAGAGGCATCCTATTAGAAAATCTATAAATGTTAATATTTCAGTATTAGATACAGGTAATCCTCAAGGTACAACAGGCCATGTAATGAATGTTTGAAATTACAAGTGACAACTCACACAAGCTACTTACAACCTCATTCCAAAATTAGGACAGCTGCAGTGGGCCTACGGTTGTTCACTCTAATGACCCACCATAAGGTCGTTGCAGTGCCTTCCTTCCTCTCTTCCCCCATCCACCCCACTGGAAACCTGCAGGACCTGGACCTCCTCCTTATGACCCCCATGACGCCCCACATGTAACTTCTGAAGCTCTCCAGACCTCATGTTATGGAGGAAGAGCAGATCATGTGTCCCGGTGATGTGCTGTGGAGACCCAAATGCAGCCGTCATTTTGTCCCTACCCAAAAATGGGTGGAAACAAAATGATGTCCATCACACAAACTGCTTCATTTTGCTACCTTAGGTCTGCACAGAGCTGCAGAAGCTTCTGAATCTGCAGAAAGCTTTTGAGCACCGTGCAGAGCTGGTTAAGATAGCAAAATGAAGCAATTTATCCCATGCGGCAGCAACCCAAACACATCTGCCATTTTGTCCCCGCCCACAAACTAGCGAGGACAAAATGGTGGCCTCCTGACAAACTGCTCCTTTTTGCTGCCTTAGAGAGGTCTCCACAGTGCTGCATCGTCTTCTAAATGCTTCTGCAGAGCTTGTTAAGACAGCACAGTGAAGCAGTTTGTCCTTAGACAGTGCAGTAGCGACCGGAATGCGGCCACCATTTTGTGAGCGGGACAAAACGATGGCCGCTTTCAGAACATTGCCATGTGGCTGTGCAATGAAGAAAGTCATCCCAGTGATCTGGGAGGCCTCGCAACTCTTCAGAAAGTAAGTGGTGAGAAAGGGTGTGGGAATCAGGCCTAAGGCCTGGGAGATACTGAGTAGAAGTAGGAAAAAGCCTGTTGGGACCGAAGAGATGGGATGTGGAGCATGAAGCATCTTGGGATGGGGGAAACTTTGGAAGATTATATTACATAAAGGTATATTAATGTTTATCTACATATACTACCATGTTTCTCATATAATAAGGCCGGGTCTTATTTTTTTTTGAGCCCCGAAAAAACGTCTAGACCGTCTTTTCGGGGGTGACTTAATTTCCTCCCCCCTTGCATCTTAGGGTGGGCGGCGCCGGCTTGGATGTTGACCTTGGCGTTGGTGGGGCACTTTCTATCAGGGTCAACACAGGCAGCACCATATCCGGCTGTGTAACAAAAGTACTTCCTAACAGCAAGCCCCCCTGCCATTTCCCCCCCATTTCGCATGTTTTAATATAGGCCTTAATTTGGGGGGAGGGGCTTAATTTCATTTCATGCCTATAAAACATGCTGGGACTTCCTATTGGGGGAGGCCGTATTGTTGGAGAAACGGTATATAGTTCAAAGTTTTATGATTTTTCATAGATGTCATCAATATTTAATAATTTCTTGTCTGTGGAGGAAATATGTAGCAAGACACTAACAGGCCTAGGAAAGGCACGTGTGTGCATGCAGAATGTCTATACAGAGGAAAGTGAAAATTTCATGTAAATGCATATACATTGGGCACAACCTTTGCATACTTTTCAGAAACCAATATGCACTTATATACAGGAAGAAAGCATATGTTTTGTTTCTGGAAATTTGCTAAGAGTGCTGTCCCAAATAAATACCGTACAGAATCTGCCAATTAGAAAAACCCTTCCTTTTTGTTCCTATTCTGCTGAGGATTTGGTTTTGCATTGACTCAATCCAGAAAGGTATATTTTATTTTATTTTTTTTTTATTTTATTTTATTTGGTTTGTCAATTGCTTACAAGATAATAGATATAAGTAAAAACATAGTTATGAATACATGGATACATATCAGAAAAATAAAAAGAAACAATAGGAGAGGGACGGTAGGCATGTTGGTGCACTTATGCATGCCCCCTACAGACCTCTTAGGAAAGAAAGGGGTGAGGTCAACAGTAGAAAGTCTAAGGTTAAAGTTTTTGGGGTTTGGGGAAGAAACCACAGAGTCAGGTAGAGTATTCCAGACATTGACCACTGTTGCTCTGTATATGATCTGAATGGAAAGGAAATAGGTATATACCTCCTACCTTTTTTCCTAAAGTTGAAGATGACTTGAGGGGACAAGAGACTGCAAGTAGCCAAGACTTTAGTGTAAGCAACACAGAGCTGAACAGAGTCTGATGGGCCAAGGAAATGTGGAGGAGTAATTTCACCTTCAGAGATTTTTAAAGCTGCATACCTGGAGAAAGGTTTCGCCATTCTGGAAGATCTTGGAAAGGTGTTTTGAAGACTTTTTCTTTTCTTTAATTGGAAAGGGTCTGTCTCATTTAAATGAGACTTAGTTTCCAATTGGCTTTAAAATGTTTGACTTACATTGCAATCATTTCTTTTTCAATCTCTCTTTTAATGACTAGGTTCTTGTTTGTCTTGCTGGGTCCAGTAGGGAAAGGACAGCAGTATCATGAGATTGGACGGTCAATGGCTACCCTCATGACTGATGAGGTAAGTGAAGTATGCATAATTTCACCCTCTATAACAGTGTTTCTTAACCTTTGCATGGCTGCCTGTGGGATTCTGGGAGTTGAAGTCCAGGTTTCTTAAAGTTGTCAAAGTTGAGAAGCACTGTGGGCCTAAGCCGTTTACATTGCTTTGGATGACCTATACATAAAAGAACATCAACAGAGTCATAAAAGAGTTATAAAAGTCAGAAATAATGACCCCACACACTCCAAATAAAGCATTATTATACACATGTTAGAATTGGTTTTCATGATGCATACTCTCCTTTTAATATTTATATGACTCGGTTTATTGTAAACTGTAGTAACCTGTCATATGTGTTACTTTCCATTCATATATTATATAATCACAGCCAGCCTTGTTCTTTTTTTTTAATGAGCCACGGTTAGGCGGCTGTGGTTAGGGTCACTGGTGCACTCAGCTAAGTGAAAAAGTGTTTGATTCTGATGGGAACTTATGCAAGGATGCTAGTTCACTACCTGGCAAAATACTATGTATCTATATATTGTTCCACATTCAAAGTGGATGATTTAAAGTTTTGCTCGTTTAACCAGAATAGTCATCCAGACAAAGATTCTGTTTGAGAGAATATATGGAGAAATTAGAATTGATCTAGCTTATTACGGGTAAGTAAATGTTTCTCTCCTGTCTATATAGGTTTTCCATGATGTTGCTTACAAAGCCAAGGATCGAAGTGACCTTTTAGCTGGCATTGATGAGTTTCTAGATCAGGTGACAGTGCTGCCACCTGGGGAATGGGATCCATCGATCAGAATTGAGCCACCTAAAAGCGTTCCTTCTCAGGTAAACTGTGACTTCCTTCTCTAACTCAATAAAACAAAATGGTGATATTTTTAAAATATCAAGTCTAATATGGGGGATACTGTCTATAAATTAGACGGGTGGAATCATAGAACAATATATATTTATCATTTATGGGCTAATACCTAAGATTCCCTAGAGAGCTGTCTCGGCTTTTTGGCCTGTTGTAATTGCAAAGAAAGAAAAATGATGCTGCTTACTTATTGGAAGCTACATCAACACTAAGGCAAATGAATGTGTGCAAATGAAATTGCAGGTAGTCCTCGACCTATGACTATAACTGAGTTCCAAATTTCTATTGCTAAGTAAGACATTGTTAAATGAGTTTTGCCCAATGTTATGACATTAAACTAGTTAGTCATGTTACAACCTTTAACTAGTCATTTTATGTCACAAAAGAATCACATGACCCTGGGACGCTGCAACCATTATAAAATCAGTTGACAAGTGTCCAGATTTTGATCATGTGACCATGGGGATGCTGCAACAGTCGTAAGTGTAAGTCACTTTTTTCAGTGCTGTTGTAACTTTGAACGGTCAATAAATGAATGATTGTAAATCGAGGACTACCTGTATGACCTTTATATGGTTTTTGATATACAGCAGTGTTGCAACTATAAGATTAGGTTTAGCCTCCAATTTGATATTGTTGGGTTGTTGTTTTTTAAAGGCCACTCTGCCTTGAACTGATTCAAAAGCCAGCAGAATGATGTTAATTTGTCGTACTTCCTTTTTATTAGGATAAGAGGAAGATGGCAAAGTTATATAATGGAAAGATTTCTGATGATGATATGGAAGATCACACGGGGCCAGAACTCCAAAGAACAGGAAAGTGAGTTCTGGGAGTCTTGTGGTGGCTTCTTCTAAAGCAGCAATAAGCAATCTTTTACTAGCTAGTACTGCATTTTAAAAGGTATTTGATCTCTGTGGCCTGCAGTGGACGTGGCCAGTGACATCCTGGCATCAATGCAACGGAGAGGTTCAGATTATTGACTTATTTTGGGAGTGTTTTAAGAGGTTACATGTCTCTAGCTTAAGATAGCAATAGCACTTAGACTTACCGGTATGTACTGCTTTATAGTGCTTTACAGCCCTCTCTAAGTGGTCTACAGAGTCAGCATGTTGCCCCTAACAGTCTGGGTCCTCATTTTACCCATCTAGGAAGGATAGAAGCTGAGTCAACCTTGATGCTTATTTTTCTCATAACAACAACAACAACAGCAACAACAACACAACCGTTGGCATGGTTCAAACATTATTAAAGAGGGAGATGGGTGGTTAAGTGCGAAATATAAATAAATAAGTGAAATGACTTCTCCAAAATTTTAAGACTTTCATTTTGCCCAGTACTATTACAAACTGCATGGAAGAATTTTTGCATGGTTGCAGAAATAGCATTTGTGGGCTATATACTATCCAAACTTTTGCTAAAGGAAATTTTCCCATCTTTCATTTTAAGGGCTCTATAAACTCAGGAACACCTTATGAACTAAATACAGGTAGTCTTCGACTTATGACCAAAATTGGGACTAAAATTTGCTAATCAAGACAGTTGTCCACCCACTTTTACAACTTACTTTGCCATGGTCACTAAGTGAATCACAGTGAAATGAATTACACTGTTAAGCAAATTTGGCCTCCCCACATTAACTTTGCTTGTCAGAAGCTGATTTTACTGATCAATTAAATTACACGAATCCTGATCTTTTACACTAATCAGTAATCACACTATTTGCACTAAACACTCTAATCACACTAATCAATCAAAACAATAAATCAATTAAACCATTGATAAATTAATTATTTTATAGAATTTGATTATCTAATCATTGATATAGGTAATGAGGTAGAAAAGTTATAAGTTTTGAGGTAATGAGAGTCAGTGAGTAAAGGGTTAATTGCTGCTGATATCTGATCCACAGAGTGGGAAGGACTCTGAGCAGGACTTTACAGCTGACAGGAAATCTCCATTCAGGGAGTCTTTACCCAGGGAAACTTGGTGAGCTAGAGATGGAAGGCACGTTGGTTTCTTTTTGTTTGAAATGGCTTCAAAGTGATTGATTTTTGGTGATTTAAATGGACCTCAGTTCTCCATAATTTACAGCCGTTCAGAATCACACCCTCTGTCAGTTCCGTTTCTTTCTCTGCAGTTTAAAATCACACTGTCCACCAGTCACAGCTCATTGAATGGCTCACTCTCAGAATCAGTCTCTTTGTAAGTGTCTGCATAAATCACTCATAAATCACAGCTTGTACAGGCTCTTATCTCTATCCGCTTCTCCTCAAGTCTTGGTCTCTCTCTCTCTCTTCCCTTGTTGTTTGTCCTGCTGGGGAAACTGTGTGTGGGATTTTAAAGGAGACACGTTGTCTGGCATGGAAGATACACCAATTAGCTGTGTATGGATTTAAATTTAAATTGGGTGGATTTAAATTTAAATTTAAATGAAGGTGTGTTGCTTGTGCTCCACTGGCTCCGGCTAGCTTGAGATCCGCCAGTGTGGTATATATATTATAAGTAAATGTCAGTTACAAAGTGCCCAAATTTTTATCACATGATGGTGGGAATGTTGTGTGAGTTGTAGTATAGTTTTCAATGCCATTGTAACTTTGAACTGTTGTATATCTATGAATGGTTGTAAGTCTAGGGGTACTTTTAGTACCAGTAGAGTTAGAATGGTGACATCTGGGTAAGAATTTTCAAGAATTATGGCAGATCCCTTTTGCTAGTACTGAGGACTATAATGAGAAGGGAAATGTCTGGTAATACAGAACAGAGGATTCTCAGTTTGAATCAGATGTGAGCCTATAAACAGGAATTGTGGACAAATAACGGGGTGAATATGTCAAAGTCAAAGAGCTGCCACTCCACTTTCAATATTATGTGTTGGGAAATGGTTTATCTCCAGCCACTTTGTTACTGTATTTAACTCACTGCTGTGAATCCACCATTTCTTAGAAATTTCTGTCTTTGCTTTGCAGGCTCTTTGGTGGCTTGATATTGGATATAAAACGGAAAGCTCCTTGGTACTGGAGTGACTATAAAGATGCTTTGAATTTGCAGTGTTTAGCTTCCTTTCTCTTCCTGTATTGTGCCAGCATGTCTCCTGTGATCACCTTTGGGGGGCTGCTTGGAGAAGCAACAGATGGACAAATTGTAAGAACATTTCCCCCCTTCCTTTTATGTTTTATGAGTAATTGTCAAGATAAGTGACAACAAAACCAGCATTACAAAAGCAATGGACATTTAACCTCATCACTGCTCGTCTGTATAGGATTTTGCATTATTAGATCACAGTTCTAACTATTGGTGTTTTTTTTTCATCAAGGTTTTAAGTGGATGGTGATCAATCCACATACACGGACTTTTACAAGGGCCCCAGATCTTTCTGTACTTCCTATGTTTTCCATCTTTCTTTTTTTTTCTTACAGGAAGACAATAGAGTAGCTTCAGAGTGTCTTCTGATTAGAAATACAAGGCACTCGACGCAAAAATACCCCATTCATTTTCTGTGTCCTGATAATAGAATTTTAAACCGCCCCTGCAAAATGTGCCTTCAGATATTCATTTGTAATAGAAGGCATACTCTATAATTACTTTTTTGGAAGAGAAGATTAAAATTAGTTATCTGGATATATTTTAACCTATCTTTCATATTCACAGTTATATCCTAGACAATTTCTTTCTTTCTTTCTTTCTTTCTTTCTTTCTTTCTTTCTTTCTTTCTTTCTTTCTTTCTTTCTTTCTTTCTTTCTTTCTTTCTTTCTTTCTTTCTTTCT
>NW_020769402.1:2667636-2680760 GCF_900518735.1 Pseudonaja textilis
TCTTTCTTTCTTTCTTTCTTTCTTTCTTTCTTTCTTTCTTTCTTTCTCCTTTCTCCCTCCCTTCCTCCATTCCATTCATCTCTAGAATGTTTATGGCTGGATTGGACATAAATTAAAGAAGGGCAGCTATTTAGAATTTTAATCTTCGATACAAGTTAATTTGAGAAGCACCTTCCATTTCAGAAGATGACGCTGAATTTGCCAACATCGTCATTTTTCTCAATGTGGATCTATGACATATGGCAAAAGTGCTGCTTTTCCCACATCACAACAGATCTGTCTCCTGAATTAAAATAAATGTGTGAAGGGAGGGAGAATGCCTCTAATTAGAGTTAAGCTCTTGCCAATTGGTCACCTTGACCTGTCTTTAGTGATAATTCATAGAGGAAATTAAAGCAATTGAATTAAGTGGCCTGTTTTCTGTTCTCTGAATCCCTAAGGAGGGAGTGGTTGCATGTACTGTCAGTCTGATCCATTATAACACCCCTTCTTTTCTTCTGTTTGTGTTTAAACCTGCAGAGTGCTATAGAATCCTTGCTTGGAGCTTCGATCACTGGAGTGATCTACTCTCTCTTTGCTGGCCAGCCTCTCACCATCTTGGGAAGTACTGGACCAGTACTGGTTTTCGAGAAAATTTTATTCAAGTTCTGCAAGTAAGGCTGTGTACTTTTACAAGGGATGATGGTGATGAATCTAATAGAGATAATTTAACTAACCCATTTCTAACTGCTGACCTCTCAATCCTTTTTTATAAAACAGAACAAAATATGAGCACAGTTAGGGAGCAGTATTATAAGCTGGGATTCATTTGAATGCACAGGAAGCCTGAAATGTTAGTAGAGCAGAAAATGTGAAATTCTGATATGATTTTGATGCACGTGTGGATATATCATAGTGTATCTGAAGAGAAGTAGTGTCCCATCCCCTTCCACTTCCTAGGAATAGTTATGGTTAGTATTCCCAACCCAGGTACTAATTGCGAGCAGTTATTTCTCTCCTCCCTTCAGATTCAAACTCTGGCTCTGATGGATAACAACAACTCCACATCCAGAATAGTAGACAGAGGTAATCTAATCTGGAATGCTGACAGATTCCTATCAAAAACATATGTGGCCAAAAATATTACAGACTTTTAAAATGTGCCACGTTGCCTGGGAGTTCCCTCATTGTTTCTTCAATGGATTATTCCACTCATATTCTATGAGCTCCAATTCCTGCTTAAATCATTGTGGATTTAATCAGAAGGCTTCGTGGCTTGTGAGAAATAGGCTGAATGAAGAGAAGAGACGAACCATTTATTTATAATTTATACAGTTTTGAAATTGATACTTGCTTTGTGATGATTCTAAGGTGGAAATTTTAGAATGTTTAAGGTGCTATAGATGGCAATCATTTATCAATAACCGACCCATATCAATGTATATAGTTTCAGTCATTACAGGTAGTCCTTGTTTACTGGCCACTTGTTGAGTGACTGTTCAAAGTTGCAACAAGAAGTTACAAGTTACAAAGAAGACTGATGACAAATCTTGAAGTAGTAGCTGCTGCTTCATCCCTGCAGTTATGAGATTCCCATTTGTGACTTCCATGGCCGGCTTGTGACGAGTAAAGTCAATGGGGAAGTGAGCAGACAGTTGCAAGGCACAATCATACAGTGTTATGTTTAATGTCGGGTGATTAGCTTAATGGCCACAGCCAGAACTGATGAACTGATATAATATGAGTCAGTGCTGAATTTTGATCATGGGGATGTTGCAATGATTGTAAGTGTGAAAAACAGTCTTAAGTCATTTTTTTCAATGCCAATGTAAATTCAAACGGTCACTAATGAACTGTTGTAAGCCAAGGACTACCTGTATTGCCACTTTCTATCGAAAGGATAGGAGTGGAGGAAAGATCAATTAATGGACAACTGGTGAAGCTTAACAATTTCTATATTTCAATACTTTTACAATTTTATGATCAGAATTATTTCAGCATGTAATGTTTCTTGTTTCTTATCTTTGGCACCACTTCTTTGCAGAGACTATAAGCTTTCTTATCTTGCTCTGCGAACCTGCATTGGCCTGTGGACAACATTCATGTGCCTCGTGCTCGTGGCCACTGATGCTAGCTCTCTGGTCTGCTACATCACTCGGTTTACAGAAGAAGCTTTTGCCTCTCTGATCTGCCTCATTTTCATTTTTGAGGCCATAGAGAAGCTGTTTAAGTTGGGAAGGACTTACCCATTTTACATGGATAGCAATCTGGACCATCTGACTTTCTATTAGTGAGTCGGTGTTGTTTCTTCTATTTTGAACAAAAAATGCCTTACTGTACTTTAGTTGCTTTGCTTCCATATACTTAAACTCATCAGTTGGCGTAAGATTCCTTATTGTGAAGAAATGGCAATAATACTTAGACTTATATACCCCCCACACTGCTTTACAGCACTCTCTGGGATATTTACAGTGTCAGCATGTGGCTCCCAACAATCTACATTCTCATTTTACCCATCTCAGAAGCTGGAAGGCTGAGTCAACTGTGAGCACTGTCAAGATTGAACTCCAGGCTGTGGGCAGAATTAGCCTGCAATACTGTATTCTAACCACTGCGCCATCAGAGCTTCTTAAATAAGAAGCAAGGAAGGCAACGATCACCTAACAATAGTTAGATAAGAATTAGTGTATAGTAGATTCACTGGAACAGATATAGAATCTCCACTTAGGACCTTGCAATGAAAGCTTGAGATAATATATAGCATGAATGGGCAATTTATATCCCTAGGTTGAAGTCCCTTTTTGAGCTCCAAAAATGAGGGGTCTGCACAGGTTGTCTTGTACTTGGGATACCTTCTTGACTCACTGTTTGTCCTTCTTGAATTCTGGTGAAGGAGGACACCTGGTGATTCTTATTTATTTTTTTTTGCATTTGTTTGACTAAGACCTTACTTCTTCTGAATCATAGACTACAGCAAGAATGCTCTTTGGGTCTCAACAAAGATAAGTTGAGCACTTTTTAAGAAAACACTGAGGAGAGCAGCAGCACAGTACATGTAGTTAGTATGTGTGGTTCTATTGTTCGCACAATTTATTTTATAATTTATGCAAGCCTGGGCAATGATTCTCTCAGATTCTTTGATCCATTGAAAGAGGCTCAATATTTCCTTTGATAGTAGGGGGATGACTTATGCAGGAAATAATTTAAATTTGGACAGAGCTGATTTGATAGACAATTCAGACAATTCCTATATTATTATTAATATTATTATTATTATAGTTTATAAGAAGAGATGGGACAACCATTTGTCTGAAATGATATAGGGTTTCCTGCCTGAGCAATGGGTTGGACTAGAAGACCTCTAAGGTCCCTTCCAACTCTGTTATTCGATTCAATTCTATATTATTAAAATGAAAGTGCTTTCATACAATTGTTGATTAGTTTTATCTTGAATTCATAAAGATTGAAATACTTTTTTAAAGTCTGCAGTGTATAAAATGTATATAAAGTGTGTATGAAATATTTTGAATTCAATTGCCTCAAATGGGTTCCCCCTTTTCCTTTTGATCCTGGAACAGTTGTTATAAAACAACTGTTTTACCTTGACACAGGTTGTGGCCATCACTTTGGAAGAGTTTTGAACTCCGAAATGAAATCATCCAAAGGCCAATAACTTCCCAAGTATATGTGGCCAAGTGATTTCTTTGCTTTTTCATCCATCTTCAATTGAGCCAAATGGTAATTTGTCATGTGATTTGTAAACTCACGCGAAAGTATTAAATGTTCAAGGTTCTACATTACCTGCTTACTACCTTCAGCTCAGGTTAGACAAATAATTGATGGCCAATATGGATGAAGGGTTAAATACATTGGACTAGAAGCAGAGAAACCTGAATTCGAGTCCTGTTTTAGGCATGGAAGCTAGCTGAATGACTTTGGGCCAGTCCCTCTCTCAATCCAACCCATCTCATTCAGGTAGTTGTAGGGAAAATAGGAGGAGGAAACATGACATGCTGAATTTATTTAATTATGACAAAATACAATTTAGAACAAGTCAATAAAAACTTTCAAAAGTTGTTGGACCAGAGACTTGGGCTTTCAGAAGTAAATATGGTTTGATGCGTAATGCTCATTAATCCTTTTCTGTGTCCACTAGCTGCAGATGTGCAGCTCCTACACATCCCAATAATGATACCCTGACGTACTGGAGCAGTCAGAATATCAACCCTTCCAAAGTTGCCTGGGCTAATCTCACTGTTTCTGTAAGTATATGAGCTTGATCCTCTGTGCATAGCTAAGAAAATGATTTCTGTGATAACGTTATTTATTGATTAGAATGGAACATTAGTCTTTGTAAAAGGGATTTCCTTTCCACAAAACCAGTGATGGAGGGAAGGAAAGTAATTTTTGATGGGAAGACCTGTATATATTAGGAATTGGTAATAGGATTTTTTAAAATTAAGTTCCTCTGGGGCTTCTTTTCTTTTAAAATAAAAGCTGGCATATTAAGTAGTCTATTTAAAAAGAATTGAGCTTTTCCCCTCACAGGTTAGATTGTGGCCTGTTTGGATGTATGTTAGAAATGGGATTGTGTAGAATTATGAGGGTGGCTGTTAGCTAGAGGTCTCTGTAATGAGTCCTGTTATTGCAAATCACTAGGAAGAGACATGTGATGTTGACTATACTTCACTTGATTTGCTTCAATATATTTAAATTTTCAAAGAGCGTAAATGCATTCATGGAATAATTATCTAGGTACTTGCTACATTGCCAAAGGAAATTGTAAAGCAGGAGTGTCATACTCGATCCCATTGCCGGCTGTATCATAGTTTGCCCTTGGGGGGCTAGGGTGGGTGTGGCCTGGTCATCGTGGCTGACTGGGTGGGCGTGTCTGGGGTGGGACGGGAATGGGGCGGTATGAGCCAGTCCCTCGCCATCTCCAGGATGGCTCCGCGGGACAACTCTAGGCCTATTGTGGGGCCCTGTGTTTGATACATCTGCCATAAAGTAACCAGATCCTTGGTCTAACTTCAGCATGTTTCTCCTTTTCTTCTTGCTTATTTTGATAACTGAAGATCTAAGCCAGGAGTCTTCAAACTTGACAGCTTTAAGACTTGTGGACATTAACTCCCAGAATTCTTCCTCCAAACATGTTCGTTCAGGAATTCTGGGAGTTGAAGTCCACAAGTCTTAAAGTTGCCAAGCTTGAAGACTCTTGCTCTAAGCCATTAATACTTTTGTGTGTGTGTGTGTGTGTGTGTGTGTGTGTGTGTGTGTGTCTTCAGATGAAATAAAAAAAATTGTAGACATTTGGAAAGTAGTAATTATCCTTTTAAGCAATTTTGACAAAACTAAGTTTTGAATTAAAACTGCAAACAGCCATTCTTAAGTTGGCTGGCCATATATGTATTTTATTCTGCTTATGTTTGTCAAATGCTATGCAGCTGATTATCTGAACAATAATTAAGCCATTACTTATAAAATGATTGGATTTGTGGTATTTCATGCTTTTAATAAATACCACTGCATAGTATTTGTTAAACTATATAAGCTTCTATGCTCTTATATTTGTTTCACTTTGACTTAATTAGGACTAATAAATCGGGCAAATTCAATATTTCTACAGGTACCTTTAAGTGGGACAGATATTTTGTGGGGGATACTTTCAGACTAATCAATTCTTCATTTGATTTTAATGTAGAGGGTGTGAATATACCGTATTTCATTTCATTTTAATTTCATTTTGATGTACACCTGATATGTTTTAATGTAATGCTAAAATTTAAACATTTCTTTTATGCACGCACTGACAACATTCTGGATTGTGAAGTTAATATTTCCCCCTAAGCATTATTATACTGCGCAAATTGCATCTAAAGGTTCTTATTGCTTGGGAAGAGAACACTGCATTTAACTGAAATTGAGATCTAATGTTGGTTCTTGCATGGTTTTCTTCATTTTGAGATTTAAGGAGCTTTAATGTATTTAGATGCTTATTATAGTTTATCCACCATTAGCCCCATATCTTCACTGAAGTCACTGTACTCTTTTGCTACTGTTCCTTTTTAATTTCTTTTGTCCAATCAGCAATGTCATCAGATGCATGGAGAATTCATAGGATCTACATGTGGAGCCACAGGACCTCTTACCCCTGATGTTCTTTTGTGGTGCTGCATTTTGTTCTTTACTACCTATATTTTGTCAAGTGCACTGAAGAAATTTAAGAACACTAAGTATTTCCCCAGAAAAGTAAGTAGATTCCAGCAGCATTTCTCAATAATGGTGATTAGCCTGCTTTTCTCTATAATGATGATTAGCCAGACGGATTTCCTCAAATGCATGATTATCTCTAGAGATAGGTGGCCTAAGCAGTAAATTTGATAAATAAATAAAAATACCATTGTTGGAAATTGAAAGGAATCCCTCCCCTCATTTCTAGGCACAATCTGCATTCAGATGGAAGTCTGGTTCTCTTTGTTTTTCTGTTTTTCTTGTCTTACCTACAGATTTTGGTCTTAAAAGTCAGTGTTATCCTCGAGCTGGGAACAGGGATATCTTTGTATACCAATTTCAGGGGAACAGTGGTGGGAGGAGAATATGTTTCTGCCTTCCCCTTTCAGGTACTCCAGAGGCAATTGTTGGTTACTGTAAGAAGCGAAAATCTGGGCTAAGAAGGGCATTGACCAGATTTATTTAAAACATTTAAATAGCTGCCCATCTTAAAAACAGCTAGGTGGCTCACAAGCAATAAAATAACATGTAGTATAAAACTAAAATAATATAAACACAACAGTAAAACTAAAAACAGAAAAACCTGGTGCTACAGCCACACTTCTTTAATGCAGCCACATTTCTTGTCCCACCCTAACCTCATCCTGTTCCAATATCTGGGGAAGAGCCAGATTTTAAATGATCTCTGGAAGGATAGAGGAATAGGAACCTGTCAGTTCTCAAAGGGGAGACTATGTTTCATAAGGCAGAGTTTGCAATGGAAAAAGACATGTTTGCCAGAATCCATTAGCTGGCAGGTTTTAAGAAAAGGAGATCCAGAGTGTTTCCATCTGATGGGATGCACAGTTGTCCTCAGGGAGAGAGGATTCTGTAAATAACCTGGTTCCATGCCATGTAGGGCTTTAAAAACAAAACAAGAACCAGCACCTGAAATTGCACTTGGAGAAAAACTGGGAGTAACTTCTGCTCACATAACACACCTAGGAATGTCCAACACTGTGAGTTCCACTGCATTCTGGACCAGTTGTAACTTCTAGGTGTTCTTCAAGGGAAACCTTATTGCATGTTGCAATAATCCAGACAGGAAGTAACCAAGACATGAGTGATCATGACATAACCTCCTGGTCCAGGAAAGAGCACAGTTGGGTAGAAGATGAATCTGTGCAAAGCCTGCCCCTCTCCACCAACAGTTACCACCTTCTCATCAAGCAGTAGCCACGAGTGCAGGAGACTCTCCAAATTATGCACCAGCTTTGTCCAGTGAGTCAAAGATGATGTACCTCCAGGGCCAAAAGGGCCAAAAACCAAAAGCCACTCCATCTTCCCAGGATTGAGAAAGCCATTTCCTCTCCAACAATACCACAATAGCTTCTAGGCACTAGGTCAATACCTTAATCGCATCACCTGCTCGACCCAGGGTGAAGATATACAAGATGTCATAAATCAGATTCTCCAATGAAGCACATTCACGGGCTGGGTAATGACGTTATCCAATGAAGGATTTTTGTGGGCAGAAGATCTGGTAGCCTAAGCTACAATCTTTGTAAGATAAGCATGATATGTACTTCTGGTTTTAATTGCTGTACTGCTCCTTCAAGTTTTTTTTTCCTCTCCTGCTTATGGAAACTTGAAAACAGGCATGCTTTACGAGTTGAGAGAAGAGCATACTGAAGATGTTGCAACCCAGGCTGGTAAATTACCTCAATAAACAGTTTCATGCAAATGTTAAAACAGGACTAGAAAAAGCCCTAAAACCGGATGCATCCCACATTGCAGGGATCTCCTGCTTCTAGTCCCTGAAGTTGGTTTCAGGAGGATACCATGGTTGATCATACTGAAAATCTCTCAGAGATCCAGAATGGTTGAACCTCCCTTGTCCCAAGTCCTCCGAAATAATCAACAAGCATAACAATATCATACTGGTACTTTACCCGGGTCTGAACCCAGACTAAAAAGGGTCCAGAAAATTCACTTCGTTCATTCACAGCCTTCTGTAACTGAGCACTAATCCTTAACAAAGTGATGGAAAAGGGAAGGTTGAAGACTGCATGAAAGTTGTCGTGAGCTGTTGGTCCAAGAGCCTCTTGAGAAAGGAATACCACTACTCATAAAGAGGCATTGACCACCTCTTAGAACCAACCACATGCCACCTCCCAGGAGGCCTTAACCAACCAAGAAGGGCCTGGGGCCCAGAACACAAATGGCAAACTCACAGCCATGAAAGTCCGTCCCACTTTCTCAAGACCTTCTGACTCAAACTCCTTGCAGATAATAGGATGTGTCTCAGTCACTTCCAACAGAGATGCTCAACCAAACTGGAGCCGTTAGACTTTGGCTGAGAAGAATATGTCTCTTTGGCTTTAAGAAGAATGTTCCCCCAAGTGACCCTGCGAGAACTCTTTTGGTCCTCTCTACCAAGGAAGGACCTGCTCACCCACAACAGGGGCTACTGATAGGCTATTTGCAGAATGATAAGGATGGAGAAGTAAGTATATTTCACATTGCCTTAGGGCAGGGGTGTCAAACTTGATTTTATCGAGGGCCACATCAGGGTTGTGTTTTACCTTGGGGGGACAGGGTAGGTGTGGCCAGCTCTACGTCACTTGGGTTGGGGGCCCCTGTGGTGGCCCGAGCGCTCTGCCAGCAAAAACAGGCTCCCGATCTCCCTTTAAAACCACATTGGGTCCATTAGATGCCTGGGGTAGGCAGATCCCAGATGGCTATACTAATATTCTTAAACCTTGGGGCAGACTGTATGATTAAAAGCCAAGTATACACAAATAGATATTAGGCTAGTTTCAAATCAAACAGTAGCTGTGTTTGACAGACTTACCACCAGTGGTGGTATTCAGCCGGTTCGCGCCATATCGGGCGAACCGGTAGCAAGAATTTGGTGTGGGTCACTGAACTGGTAGTAAGTTCTGGCTGGCCATGCCCCCCCCACCCGGTTGCCCTCCCACCCGATGCTCACTCACCCTGCCCGCCTGCCTGACATTCACCTAAGGCATTTCTTTCTTTTGCCTCCTGATAATCAGCTATAGATAAGATCAGCTGTGCCGGGATTCCCCTTGCTGAGGCCCAGGAAGGCAAAAAATGGAGGGAGGAGCTCAGCCCCCCCCCCTCCATTTTTTGCCTCCCAGAGCCCCAGAGGAGCCTTAAGGGAGCAAAAATGCCCCTCCCCAGAGGCTCTTCTGAGGCTAGGAAGCTCCCAGGGTGGGGGCTGCAAAAAAAGCCACGTCCACTCAGTCACATGGCCATGACCACCAAGCCACGCCCACAGAACTGGTAGTAAAAGTTTTTGGATCCTACCACTGCTCACCACCCATAGTGCCGAAGCCAAAATCGAAAATTAGCTTCACTGTGCTTTAATCTAATGTGTGAACCAGACCACCACAACACAACTTCAATTTCTATATGTGCCTAACAGATTGAAAATATTAGACACCTGCAATTGCTGAGATAAATCAGTGTCATGCCCTCTCTATTAAGTCTTCCCTTCAGCAAAGATTGGAAGAGAAGAACAGAAGATGTTTGACTAGACTTGTTTGAGGACTGGCTCCTTTTGAATAATGAAAACAGAACTTTTAGAAATAACATTTCTAAAACATTTTCCTGCCTTTTCCTGTGTTCCAAATTTTTCAAAACAGCTCATACGATGTCCGAGTTGTAGAAGATCTTGTACAAGGAGTTCAAAGCCATTTTTGATTGCTTTGCACAAGAACTGAAATTTCATGACATTTATTTTTCAGATTTGGGGAGCAATTATTCATCAGGTGGACAGTGCATCTGTTCAATATCCAGCAGGTGTCCTGGTTGGCAATATGAATATCATACATCCAACACTTGGTTTATTTGGAACTGATTATTTAGGTTAATAGATCAAGTCCTACAGTATGTATCCTAACGCTAACTTGGACGGACTTGTCTCCCCCACCTCTTTTCCTCTTTAGGTACGCTCTGTGTTAAGTGATTTTGCTATTTTTATAACTATTGCTACCATGGTCCTAATTGACTACTGCATTGGAATCCCATCACCAAAACTGAATGTCCCAGGTGTCTTCAAGGTAGGTACTTCACCCCATCTTCTTGAATTCTTCTAAGTGCAGGTAGTGGTATGTGGAAAATATCCCTTGCCTGAATAGCTGAAACAGGAGAGTTCAAGGCCTGCCTTAGATGGTTTCTCGTATCCTTTCGGGAAGAAGGGAGGATGTCACCCTTTGTGACTAATTGTATGTGGGCATTGAGGCTGCATGTATAGCAGAGTGGGAACTGAGATCCTGTTTGTAACATTCAGGATATGCTGTACCTTGTTTCTGAAGAGGGAAAAGTACTTTAGAGTGAGTGGGAATATAAGTAGGATACAAAGTTGAGATTCTTGAGTTGCATTTAGCTTCTGGAAGGCTTGAAAGTGACTCAGTGCCCCAAAGTGCCATAAAATTGTGGTTTCAAATGTGGTAATAGGAGAAAAAGGCTAACTTTATAGGGAATGATTGAAGTAAGGATATTTAATGAGTTTAAATTAAATTAAATTTCACTTTTAATAGCCAGGCTTCTTTTATTTCATTCGTTTAACTCTTTCTACTTTTTACAGTGAAATTTCTAGTATGTTACTCAAAAGGTTTTGTGGGCTTGACCCTACAAAAAACATGCATAACCAACATTTTAATTCCCTACCAAAGAGGAATCATAGGTTTACATTCATAATTGAGTGGCCATACCAAGGCCCATGTTCATCGTCCAGTGAAATGCCAGCCAGTGACATTCCTATATTGTTGTCTACATATAGCTAAAACAAATTGGGGGTGGCGGGGTGGGAAAGCATACAAACACGGCACAGTTCATTGTTGCATCTGTGTATTTTATTTTTCTCCAGCCAACAAGAGATGACCGTGGATGGCTCATTAGCCCAATAGGCCCCAATCCCTCATGGACTGTGCTAGCAGCGATCATCCCAGCATTACTCTGTACTATACTGATATTTATGGACCAACAAATCACAGCAGTTATTGTGAACAGGAAAGAACATAAACTTAAGGTAATAGAGCAGTGTGTCCAGGATAATTTGCCAAGCTTTTCTTTCTATGGCTGTCATGTGAGAAGTGAAATCACTGTGAAACAGCAGCATAATCCAGATTAAATGGAACTTTAGTTTGAGTAAAATCAGCAGGTTGTGTTATTTCAAAACAGGTTTTTATACAAACGACAAAGTGAAATGTATCCCATTACGGCTATAATCCAGTGTACACCTACTGTAGGGAGGTGAGGGGGGGAAACCCATAGCATACAGTAGAGATTGAAACTTTAAATTTGTTCTTAAAATGGAAATCTAAAGTTCCTTTGGAATAATTTTATTTCCAGTTTTTGGAAACCAGGAGAGCCAGATTTCCATTTCAAGTGACAAATAAGTCTGCAATCTTATATTGCTTGTGTAAAAATACTTTAGGGTCTGTTGCATTTTTCAGATTGCTCTGATCTCAGAGGGCGAAATCAGTATTGAAACATTCCCAAATTCAAAAGTAATTTTGAAGATTTTATAGAGGAACATTGTTGTGCAAGTGGGTGAGATATGGCTCTGCTCTACTTAACGTTTGTTTATCTTCCAGGCTGACAAAAAAACAGAGTGAAAAAAATTAAGCAGCCTGGAGCTGGTATAAAAGGAAATTAAATAATAAAAATGCTTCTCTCCTGCTTTTCCAGGCCCCCATATCAGAACTTCTTAAGCTGATAGGAGACTTGGTGTGCCAGCATGCCAATCTGCTGCTTTAAAGTTGAAACAAATAAATCCCTGTGGTTTATGCACTGTTTTGTGCCTCTTCCACTTTTAGCAAATGTGCAGTATATATGCAAGGTTTAGCATAGGAAGCAAAAGAGCCAGTCAAATCAAACCTTGAAGGAAAAAAGCCAATACAGATTTATGTTGATTATTGTTTAGTAATATCAAAGATGGACAATTAGAACAAAGGGAGAATTTCTGGCTCTGTACCTAACCGTTCATATATGAGGGAAATAAGGTAAAGGTAAAGGTTCCCCTTGCACATATGTGCTAGTCATTTCCGGCTCTAGCGGGCAGTGCTCAAAGCTGAAGAGCCAGCGCTGTCTGAAGACGTCTCCATGCTCATGTGGCCAGCATACCTAAATGCCGAAGGTGCACAGAATGCTGTTACCTTCCCACCAAAGCGGTCCCGATTTTTCTACTTGCATTTTTTACATGCTTTCAAACTGAACTGCTAGGTTGGCAGAAGCTGGGACAACTAACGGGAGCTCGCTCTGTTACATGGTGCTAGGGATTCGAACCATCCAACTGCCAACCTTTCTGATCGACAAGTCTTAGCCACTGAGCCACAGCGTCCCTGAGGGAATATGAGGGAAATATTCCTGCCTAATTTCTGGAAAGCTCAAACCAGTTCTGAGAATATTGAATTCCAAAGATTTACCAATAGGATGCAGCTCCCAGTAGTGCATAATTGTCATTATTTAGTGAGCTGCACTTCTGCTCATCACAAATGCATGCACACAATTTTAAAACATGCCATATAGTCAGAGCTAAAGTGGGAGAATAAATAAATCAGGAAAGTGATCTGATCAAGACCCTGTTCACAACTCTAAAAAGTGTTGGAAACTGCAATTCGCTTTCATTGCTAGTTAGATGTGTGTGAAGCCAGAGGTCTGAAATAGGTTTCTTCCATCCCAAAGAATAGCATCTTAGTGAAAAGTCCTTATTCCATGCCATGACTCCCTAGTTCTCAACCATATGAAGAAACATTGGGCAACACGTGGGAAGAAAAGTTAAATCGTAGCAAAGCGTTCCTAACCAATCTCAGTGCAGATGAACATATTTTCAAACATGAAAGAATTTTGATTATAACAGATATGGATAACAGATGTGACCAATCAAGGATGAGCTACTTTTCTCC
>NW_020769402.1:2680770-2703752 GCF_900518735.1 Pseudonaja textilis
TTAAAGGGTATGTCAGGGCAACCTCCGCTCCCTCTTTTAAATAGTCTTAGCTTTAATGGAGTTGTATTGGCTCGAGACCGTGTCGCATTCTGAAAGTGCCTCTCTTTAGTAGCATTTATCAAAACTACTTTTGACTTTCGCAAACCAAGATTTGAAAAGATTTGAAGCCTATTTAAAGAAGTGGGCCTTAGACCTTTTGAGACCACCAAAGATATTCACCCCTCCCCGCCATTCAAGTTGGTATCTGATATTCCTTTTATATACAGAAAGTAAAGATATATCTTTCTGCATCGCTTCCCAGAGAAGTGAGCAAATTCTGCCCAGAGCAGGACAATAGAGTTGCGAGACAATAGAGTTAATACCTGCTTTCCACATCTGGGCTTAAAGCAGGTTTAAAGAAAGGAGCAGGAAGTAAGTAGTGGGATGATTACATTTCAGGTTAGGCCACACTAGCTATAACTTATGGACCAAGCACAATTTTCTTATTTATTAGAATTATTTTTAGCCTGCCCTTATTATTTTACAAGTAGCTCAAAGCAGCAAACATACATAATACTCATTTCTGTTCCTATTTTCTCCACAACCACCGCCCTGTGAGGTGATTGGGTTGAGAAAGAATGGTTAGCCCAAAGTCACCCAGCCGACTTTCATGCCTAAGGTGGGACTAGAACCCACAGTCTCCTTGTTTCTAGGCCATCACCTTCACCACTATACCAAACCAATTCTATCATGTGCAGCCATGGTATCCCAATGCCATACAGATAATCTTTGGCTTACAACCGTTCATTTGGTGACCATTCAAAGTTGTAGTGGCTCTGAAAAAAGGTATCACAGAACTGGTCATATTTACAATTGTCACAGCGTCTCTGCGGTCAGTTGATCATGATTCAGGTGCTTGGCAACTGTTACGCATTTATGAAAATTACAGCACCTCCTGGTCATGTGACCACCATTTGCTATCTTCCCAGCCAGCTTCCGACAAGCGAAGTCACTGGGAAAACCAGCAGGGATGGTTGCAAGTCATTGTCATGTGATGTCTCACTTACCGACCACAATGTTTTGTTAAATGACTGGGTCTAAAAAGGTCGTAAAATCAGTTGCCATCATGTGATATCCCATATAATGACCGCATCACTTAATGATTAATTTTCCAGTCCCTATTGTGGTGATAAGTCAAAGATTACCTGTAGAAAGCTCTGGGAGCACGTGTGGTTCTTCATTAATGATCTCATTGTTAACGATTGTCTAGTATCCTGGATTCATCATCACCAAGATGCAGCAATTTGGGTTTGAAGGGCGTTTGAAGGGGAAAAGGGGCTCTGGCATACTCATAGGTATGCACGTAACTCCTGTTAGCTGCTTCTTAAAGCTTGTGTTGCTGTTGTTGAGGTCATCTGGGATGATCCTGAGAAAAGAACCAGCTGCTTTAAGGATTTGCTGGCTCTTGCTGTGTAAGCATCCCCAGAATGCATCCACACATTCTGAAGCACCATTCTCTCCCCCAGTCCAAAGGGTAGCCCATCTTGATAAAGATGTGCAAATCCTTTAAAATTTAAAGATTCTGTAGAACAGGTTTATCAAACTCAGGGGTTAGGCCCACAGGATGCTTGGATTTGGCCCACAAGGCCATCCTGGAAACAGCGAGGGACCAGCCTGTGGTGTCTCTGCCAATGAAAATGGAGCTCAGGGGGGTCATGTGTGACCCTCCCGAGCTCTGTTTTTGCTGGCAGAAGGTTGTATGAGGCTATCGCAGCCGGAAACGAAGCTCAGGAGCCCGTTTTCACTGGCAGAGCGCTCAGGCCACCACAGGTGCTTTCAACACGAGTGACTTCAAGCTGGCCACACATACCCCACCCCCGAGGTCAAACACAACCCTGATGCGGCCCCCAATGAAATTGAGTTTGATGCCCCTGCTGTAGAATGTACTTTTAGTACACAAAACAGATGTGCATGCCAGTTCCTGCAGTGGTGATCTGGGAGAGCTTCCCAAGGAAACTGTGCGCCTGGAAAATGACTGGCTTACTTTGAAATGTTCAAAAAGAGGTGCTTTCTTATGTGCTCCTGCACATGCTGAAATGTCTCGTTCAGCGGATTTGCACCATGCTTGCATAGACATTTGCCTTTGTACAAAGGCCTAGGCATTGTGAGGGGGAAGGAAGGGCAGATGAAGAAACACCCGTTGTGATACAAAATCTGCTATTTATGTATTTGCATCAGATGTCATGGCATCATGACAGAGTTTGTATCCTAAAGTTACTGCATAGGTTGTCATTTTGACCCAGTCTAATTAGAGAAGCCTATCTGTGTATATGTCACTGGCATTATCAGTGGTCATATTCCGTGAAGAAACATAATAAAACAGAAAAGCAATGCTTTGTTTATGCAAAACATTTAGTCTAACGTTCAGTCTAACATTTAGGTTAGACTAAAATGGTTTAGGGCAGCCATTTTGTCTTATCTTAAACCTCGCTTAAAGTCATTTTGTTATTCATTGTGTCTAGAAACATATCTACAGAGACATTCTACAGGACAGATGGTCCTCCACTTATGACCACAGTTACAACTAATATATACCTCAGCTGGTGACCACTGTTGCGAGGCAAGGTGGTTGTTGAGTGAGCTGTGCCCGATTTTATGACCGTTCTGCCACAATTGTTAAGCAAATCACTTTAGTTGTTAAGTGAATCATGTCATTAAATGACACCGGCTCCTCCCATTGACGTTGCTTATTGTAAGCCAGCTGGGAAGGTGACCAATGGTGATCACAAGACCCTAGGACCCTGCAAGCATTGTAAATACATACCAGTTGCCAAGTGATTATGGGAATGTTGTGATGGTTATAGGCATGAGGACCAGTTACAAAACATTTTTTTTTAGCGCTGTTGTAATTTCGAATGGTCACTAAACAAATGGTTGTAAGTTGAGGACTACCACAGCCAGAGAAATATGCAACTGTTAATGTATGATTTTCTGCATTCAATTTCAAAATAAAATTTGGTGTAAATGCCACACTACCCCGTGACAGATTAAAGACAGATTTGATACTGAAATTAACCTTAATAAATCCTTGGTTATAAAGATGAAGAGTGACTATTCTCTTCAATCAAAATAAAAGCTATCATAATTGTTCATAAACAATTTCTATTGCTAAAATGAGACAGCTGTTAAGTGAATTTTGCCCTATTTTATGACATTTCTTGCCACTGTTGTTAAGTGGATCGCTGCAGTTAAGTTGGTAACACGGTTGTTAAGTAAATCTGGCTTCCCAATTCACTTGGCTTGTCAGAAAGAAACAAACGTTGATCACGTGACTCAGGGACACTGCAACCGTCATAAATAGGAGTCAGTTGCCAAGTGGCTGAATTTTGAACACATGACTAGGAGATGCTACAACAGCTGCAAATGTGAAAAACGGTCATAAATCACTTTTTCCAGTGCCGTTGTAACTTTGAACTGTGATTAAACTAAGTGTTATAAGTCAAGGACTACCTGTATTTTTAAACAATACAGTATTATTTTTTAGTTATGAAGAATTTAGTGATACACCTAAACTCCGTCTCATGTAGTACTTATATTCTTTTTCTTTTCAGTTTATACCGATGCCTGTTCTCTATGGAGTGTTTTTATACATGGGTGTTTCTTCTCTGAATGGAATACAGGTATTTATATATATATATTATGTAAGCACAGAAAGGATGTCTGGGCCTTTGAATGGTTAATGTTTGTGGTAAATTTTTGTAAGTGGTAAGGACATCAGAAGACTGAAAAAAGAGCTTTGTATTTTGAGTAGAGAAAACATGTATTCCACCAGATAGTAGTGGTAAATACCAGGTAGCCATAGTACCAGTACCTGATAGCCATAATAAAAAGGCAGCTGTATCCGAATCTAGGGCATGGTGCTCATCTCAGTTTCTTGGCTGCCAACATGGTCTGAAGATAATTTCCAACAATAATTTCAGCATTATCCTGTAGAAAGTTAGCACCCACCCCTTTCCTAGAAGAATGAAATATTTTGAGAAATATTAAAAAGGCAGGATAAAATATTTCTCCTAGAAGAGAAATAAAAATCCTAAGGGGGACAGAAACTCAGAGCTCCAGCTCCCTGCCCCCAGCAAGATACTGAGCTGAGACCAGCTTTTAGAAATGCAGATTTGGTAATCCATTACTCCCTGCAACAAGGTCTGATTATCCCTCAGCCATAATAAGAATTGCCCAACACCCTTTTAGGACACAAACTCCTTCATTGCATCATCTCAGTTGCACCACACCCTCCAAACTTTAATCAAACTTGGGGGCTCTGATAAACTACAGAGCCAGCTATGACCCCTACAACAATCAATAGAATACATATTCTTGCACAGGAACAGGAAGCTCAAGTTCAAAGCCCAAGAGAAGGTATAAATACCTCTCACTCTCAACTTCATGTGGTCAGTTGCCCAGAATCACCCATGTTGCTGCTTCTTCATCAATAAATCATCTTTCCAATCAGCCTCCATGTTTTCAGTGTCTTTCTCCCAGCTTGGAACTGAACCGGATGGATATTTCTTCCAACAGTCCAAAGACAATACTGCCGTAGTAGCTTTGCAAACAATAGTAGACATTTTGCTTTACCTATCAAGGCTTATATTTCTCCATGGTTCAGTCCTTGGGCTTCCATAAGATGAGTCATTGATCCATTGGGCTTTGATCTTGTAATTGTGGCCCAGACATCACCAAGCCAGACAAAGGAGGTTTGGATTTTTGTTACGTAGAGTACTAGGGCCTGGATCTCTGGGATGTTTGCCTATTAATGGATCAGAGCACATAACCCATAGCATATGACTTCTTCCCCATCACCCTCTGAGTTGGACATCATAAAACCCTGAGATTTGTACCATTTTTCAGGTTTTTAATTTATATATACTGTATATATGAACATGAATTTGGGCAAACTCTGGAAGACAGGGGAGGGATGGGATCTGGCATACTATGGTCCATGAGTTGGACATCTTAGTGAGTGAACAACAACATACTTCATATATTCTGTACTGTGCTAGAATATGACACAATAAATTTATTTCATGGTTGCTTGTAACCTCAAAGTCTGTGCACTTCCTTTTGTTGTAAACAAAAAAAAGCACCACATTCCATCTTTCAACAGAAGATACTAGGGACTGAAGTTTTGATCAATAGAATGCAAAACTTATGCCTTAAATTGAGCTGGGCTGTTTCTCAAGTATTATAACATTTCAGTGTTTGAGTAACAGCTTTAAACTATAAGTTGTGAGGATACATTATTGTTTAAGAGTGGTGTTTGACAAACCTTGACAATTTTAAGGTGTGTGGACTTTCAGAATTCCCCAGCCAGTTGAAGTCTATACATCTTAACATTGTGAGGTTGAGAAATACACTGTTTAAAAGTATATTGCCAGGTATAACACAAAGGGTTCCCTGGGAAACCACTCAAAGTGAATTTTATCAAAATGCCTTTTGACCATGGGTGGAAATATATATGATTCCTGTTCATAGGATGCAGATTTAAAGAATTAATGGCTTTTGTATTACTGACTAAAGCTCTTGTGTGAAAAATGCTCTTGACCCATGTACTAGGTTGTGCAATGGTTTCCTTATGGCAGCACATCCATGAAAGTGTTAGTTGTACTCTGCCTTGCCTTCCCAGCCAGGATGAACAATTCCAGGATGCTTGGTTGGAACAATATGATTTCTAGAATGCCTACTCTACCAGTTGGATCTTTTTCAACAAATGCTCTGTTTTTGTTGTACTATTTTCCTAGTTTTTTGATCGCCTGAAGTTAATGGGAATGCCCACCAAGCATCAGCCTGATTTCATTTACCTGCGACATGTTCCTCTGAGGAAAGTGTATCTCTTCACAGTGATCCAGCTCACCTGTCTGATCATTCTGTGGGTTGTCAAGATGTCTCCTGCAGCCATTATCTTTCCCATGATGGTAAAAATACTTAAGCTGAAGTATCCATCTCTTGTCATAAGGGCATGGGGAGACAGAGTCAGAATTTCATCTTAAAGGCATTAACCTGGGATCTGGTATGACATTTCCCAGTTTTGAGAAGACCTGATTTTTGCTGAGAATCCTGAGTTGTAAGGCTTCAGAAATGGGTTGTTAGTTATATATTATTCCTATGTCAGAGAACAGGTGAGTGACGATAGTTTGTGTATTTATTTGCATCCTGTCTTTATTATTGTCTACAAATAACTCAAAGTAGGAAACATACCCGACAAACTTTCTTCGTCCTATTTTCCCCACAAGAAAAACCCTGTGGGGGAGTTGGGATGAGAGAAAGTGATGGCCCAAGGACACCTAGCTGGCTTTCATAGCTAAGGTGGGTCTTGAATTTGAGGCCTCCTGCTTTGTAGGCTGATGCCAACTGCTATATATAAACTATTGCTGGTGGCTTAAGGGGAAATCATTAACAGTGAAACCATTTACAAAATGGAAATTAAGATACATTTCAGATAAATTTCCATTTATCCTAATTTGTAGTTTGTAGATTTGACTGAATATGCCATTTCTCATTTCTCGTACAATTGGCATAGCAGGTCAGTACCATCCATTGCCTCTTTCTAAATTTCAGTGTGAATTAATAGAAATCTTGCTTGTATGATTAAGTGGGCTGTAGAGGTAGTCCTCACTTACTGACCTCCACTGGGACTGGCAATCACTAAGCACCAGGGTCATTAAATGAGACATCACATGACCATAACTTGAGATTTGACTTCTGTGTTCTCCCAATTATTTTGCCTTGTTTGGAAGCTGACTGTGAAGTCCATGAATAGTGGTCACATGGCTGCAGGATGCTGTGATGGTCATAAATGAAGAGGATTGGTAGCAACCTTGGTTGCTAAAAGAGACAGTCAGTAAGTGAGGAATACCGTTAGTGTGCTTCTTGACATGAGCCTTTCTTTTACTAGGAGAGTTGTGGTTTTAATTGTGTGCTTGGAGTTAAAATATCTGATTTTCTCTCAGTGTGATTATTTCTGAATACCTACCAAATAGCTCCAAGATAATTTTTCTTTTCATCCACTGTTCCTTATGAATTCTGTATTTTTTATTTTATTTTTTCAAGCATGCATTTGATAATATACAGTATATAAGTATAAACATGATTATTAATACATGAAATAGATGCAAATAAAAGGGAACATTAAAACAGGGATGGTGGACACGCTGATGCGCTTATGCACACTCCTTATAGACCTCTTAGGAATGGGGTGAGGTCAACAGTAGACAGTTTGAGGTTAAAGTGTTTGGGGTTATTGGAACAAAATCACAGACTCAGGTAGAGTATTCTAGGCATTGACCACTCTGTTGCTGAAGTCGTATTTCCTGCAATCGAGTTTGGTGCAAGTTACCCTGAGTTTGTATCTATTGTGTGCTCGTGTATTGTTGAGGTTGAAGTAGTCATTGACAGGTAGGACATTGTAATGGATAATTTTATGTACTACTCTTAGGTCAGACCGAAGGTGGCGTAGTTCTAAGTTATCTGAGCCTAAAATTTCAAGTCTGGAGGCATAGGCTATTTTATTGCGAGGAGTGGAGTGGAGGACTTTTCTCGTGAAATATTTCTGGACTCTCTTAATTGTATTAATGTCCGATATGCAGTGTGGATTCCAGACAGATGAGCTGTATTCAAGAATTGGTCTAGCAAATGTTTTGTATGTTCTAGTTAGTAGTACAGTATTACCAGAGAAAAAGCTTTGCTGGATTAGGTTAACAACTCTGAATGCCTTATTGGAAATGTTGTTGCAGTGGCTCTAGCACTTAAATCATCAGAGATGAGAACTCCAAGGTCCTTGACAGAGTGAGAGTCATCTACAAGCTCTTGTCCGTCCAGCTTGTATTTTATTTTTTGATTTTTCTTGCCAATATGTAAGACAGAGCATAGTCAAGGTCTTTTTGAAGTGTAGCAGCATTGTCGGTGGTGTTGAATACTTTTTCATCAGCTGCAAAAAGAACACAGTTGCTTTTAATATGATCACAAAGGTCATTTATGTAAAGTATAAAGAGAGTTGGTTCTAGAACACTGCCTTGGGGGACACCATTGTTAACAGGTATGGGATTTAATAGGGCGCTCCCTATTTTGACCATTTGTTGCCTGTTTGACTGGAATGCAGCTATCCAATTATGCAGGTGTCCGGAGATGCTATAAGATTTTAGTTTTAGGAGTAGTTTGTTGTGTACCACTGAATCAAAGGCTTTACAGAAGTCTATGTAAACTGCGTCTATTGCTTTGCCCTGATCGAGTTGTGTAGTCCATATGTTTTTGCAGTGTAAGAGTTGCAGATTACAGGATAGTTTTTTCCTGAAACCAAATTGCTTATTAGAGAGCAGGTTGTTTGTCTCTTAAATGGAGGGTAATGGATTGGTTAATAATTGATTCCATGACTTTGCAGATCACGCAGCATAAGGAGATTGGTCTGTAATTTTCAACAAGGCTGGGGTCTCCCGTTTTGAAGATGGGAATGACTGTGGCTATTGATTGTTTCTTGCCTTTTCCTATTGGTTTCAGCAGTATCACAAAAGACCCATGGTTGTGTTTATTTAACAATGGGAGAACAATAGCCCCTGAATTAGCAAAAAAGCAAGCTATATTTTCCATAATGAAAACTTTTGGAAAAAGAGACCTTGACGATGCGTGACTTACTCTCTGCTGCTCTCTCTTTCTATTTATTTTCTCTGGGTGCTTGTTATCTACTTTGCTCATTTCCAGTGAATTCTGTTGTCATCTCAGGAATGTTACTCTCCCCCCGCCCACCAAAAAATCTCCTTTCTCTTTTCTCCCTTCCAAAGGTTTTAGCACTGGTCTTTGTTCGGAAGGTCATGTATTTATGCTTTTCAAAGAGGGAACTCAGCTGGCTTGATGATCCCATGCCAGAAAGCAAGAAGAAAACATTAGATGATGCTATCCAAAAGGCAAAAGAAGATGTGAGTAAGTTTAAGTACACATATAGGTAGTCCTCGACTTGCAACAGTTTGCTTAGTGACCATTCAAAGTTGCAACAGCACTGAAAAAAAAGTGACTTATAATTGTTTTTCACATTTATGACCATTGCAGCATCCACATGGCCATGTGATTAAAAATTCACTTAACAACTGTCTCTCTTAGCAACAGAAATTTTAGGCTCAATTGTGGCCATCATGTTGAGGACTACCTGTACTTAGTAGCAAGATATGTGTGTTGGTATTGTGGGTGTATGTTTGAAATTAAGTGTGTTTCAGCAGAATTGAAAGGACGAGTCTTTAGTGAGCTCTTTTCGAAGTTTTCTTCTGCTTAGGGGCTAAAAGATTTTCCTATCTCTTCTCACTGATCTTTGTCAACATCTTTTATCCCTTTTGGGTAACGTGGAATAGTTTGTTGTCTTTACACAGTCCGGAAATCCGAAGAAAAAAAAGGTGCTATTTATTTTTATCCTGCCTTTATTAGTTTTATAGGTAACTCAAGACAGTGAACATACCTAATGCTCCTTTTTCCTATTTCCTCCACCTCCAATAACCCTGGGAAGTGGACTGGGATTATGAGAAAGAGAGATTGGCCCAAAGTCACTCAGCTGGCCTAAGACAGGACTAGAACTCACAGTGTATCGGTCTGTAATCTGGCGCTTTAACCACTACACTAAACTACACTATACTAAAGGTTCCTCTAATTTTTCAGCATACATATGTGGTCCATTCAGTTCTTTACATAAATTCAGACAGAATAGGCATGGCAATTATAGGTCTAATCCTGATTCTCCCTTCCAAAGGTCCATCCACATGTTCCCCTAACTGCAACTTGCTATGTCCTCATGATACTGTTTCCATCTCATCCTCGGCCCATAACTGATGTTTTCCATTTTTTTCATGACACAATTGTGGCTGTATGTGGCTCTTTACCAGGAACTGCACTGAGTGATGATGTAATCGGGCAGAAACCCATCCAACATTCACATCATTTGCTTTGGGGCCTCTGGACACTGTACTCCATCTCCCTTTTTCCTGTGTGCTGCTGATCTGATGTGACCGCTGGCTTCTGCAGGCAGATGTCCAGTGCTTTTGGGAGAGTAAGTCAGATCTTTTCCAGGCACCTTGCTAACATAATCACCACTACGGTGAAACAGCGCAAGGATGCTTTCATGTCTTGCTTCTATGCTCTCATGAGTGACCACTAGAGGGAGCATTAGCTCTTTCTTTAAAAACATGACAGTTTTTTTTTCTCTCCAGAAATTTCACCAGGAAAAACAGTTTTTAGCGGAAAAGGTTTCCCGCTTCAGCTAACAAAGGAGCGTACTTTCTACTGCACGGGTGTCAAACTGGATCTGGCCTGCGGGATGCTTAGATCTGGCTCATGGGGCCACTCTGGAAACAGCAAAGGACCAGCCTGTGAAGCCTCTGCCAGCGAAAACTGAGTTCGGGGGGGCATGTGTGGCCCTCCCAGGCCCTGTTTTGGGCAGTGACAGCCTCCTGCAGCCCTCTAGCAGTGAAAACAGAGCTCCGCTTTTACTGGCAGAAGGCTGTAGGAAGCTGGTCGTGGCTGAAAACGGGGCTCTGGGGGGGCATGCACAGCCCACCTGAGCTTTGTTTTTACTGGCAGGGGGCTGCAGGAGGATGTCGCAACCGAAAACCGATCAGGAGCCCGTTTTCGCTGGCCTTCGACATGAGTGATGTCACTCTGGCCACACCCCTTGGCCACACCCCCCCCTGGCCAGGTCAAACATAACCCTGATACAGCCCTTAATGAAACCAAGTTTGACAGCCCTGTTTGTTTTTACATAGTTATTTCAGTCCTTTTTTCTTGTGTTTCCATATCTTTTTTTCTTATCTGCTGTATTTTTCTTATCTCTGTATTGAAGTCCCAGACTTTTTTTTACTGAGGTCCTAGCCTCTCTGGATGTGATCTTTTGCCATCTCCCGCTCGCTTTTCGGTGGCAACTGCTGTGAATATTGTGGGCCCGTAGGTTACATTGGGCGTAACTTTCTGACTCTGGTGGTAATTTCCTGGAAAGAGATTCATGTCTTACACCATGTTAGAAAGAACTTCACTGCCTCCAGGCATGGACTGTGTAGGTACTAAGTAAATTGGAACATTTTAATACAGTAATGATGGAATTCAGAGCATAATGCAGATCAGGCTACTTTGGTTTTAAACTTGTTTCTTTATTGTCAGCAAATGTCATGAAAGTTGATAAATGAAGCTAAATAAAATGATACAAATGATATCCAAAGGTAACCATTATCAATTTGGTCATAGAAAACTTTGGTTGGTCTATGTGCAGATTATTTTGTCAGTCTTAACCAGAATTTTTCTTGTGTTAAAAAGGAATCTCAGAATATGATAGAAGATGGTACCTCAGCTGTAGCTGAAATGTCTCCAATGACTTCAAATTATTTGACAGTTCCAGGAAGCTCAAAAAATGTACCAAAAATTGACATTAGGTAAAAAAAAAGAAGCTAAATGCAATTATTACATTGTTGTTGTTTGTGCTGTTGTTGTTGCTGCTGCTATTACTATTTTAATTCTTCTAGTAACCTATTTGGGAAGATACCGGAATACTCTTTGGCACATCTTTTGAGTGGTATCAACTATTTTTACAACTGTGTTCATATGCAGACACTCATGGCTCCATCGCTGACATTTTTAAAAGAATAGCATCTTAAATAATTTCCAGTTTTGTAAATATACACAGGGCCCTGTCCAGCTGTGTCCTACCTCATGGGAAATGATATGGAGTGTAGCTGCTAGAATTTCTATTTCCAAAATTTAAAAAGGACCAAGTTTGGAAGTTGTCCCCCCACCAAAAAATATTTAAAAATTTGCCCTTATTGTTGTTCAACTGCGTAGCACGGGTGTCAACTCATGTTGTCACAGCATCATCATGTGACTTTTCCCCCCTACGCTAAACCAGGCATGGGCATGGCCAGCACATGCCCATCCGGCCTGCAGGCCGGGAGTTTGACAGCCCTGGTGTAGCACCAACCTGCATCCGTTAACATAGCATTCATCGTGGTTGGGGGTGGCTTCTCCTTCCATTTAAGAATGCCTTGGATACTAGCATCAGCCACAACTCTATCCTATTTTTTTGTTAGGTTTTTAATTATCTACATGGAGGAAGATTTTAAACTCAAAAGCTTGCAACTGTTTTAAAGCATTGTCCTGTTATAGGAACTATTTCTGTAGATTGTTCTTACTCTGACACCCCCCCACACCTGAACAATGCAATAGCAATAGCTGGTCTGACCAAGACTTCCTGAAACTAATAATCCCATGCTGTTCCCAAACCCTCCTTTTTTATTATTTCAACGGCTGTGAATTACATGCATTCACAGCCTGTAATGAGTCCCAAACAGTTCATGAATAGTCCATCAGAAGTCTGCCACAGTCTTTTCGGGATAAGGCTGATAAGCACCCACCTTTATCTCCCTTGAAATGCTGCCAACGACTAAATTGCCAATTAGTTGTACAAGGCCAAATAGAGCACAAAGTCAACAAAGAGCTTCAGATGTTAAATCGACCAGAATGAACAAAGTTGCTTCCTGCAAAGTCTCATGTCCCCTTGATCCTCCTTTATGTCTTATGGGAGGGGCCAATCATCTCCAAGCCTTACTCCCAAGTCACCCCTTTTGTCAACCTTGAGCCAGTGAGACTCGAATTGCCAAATTGCTGGCAGCTGGTGATCAGGAAAAGTAGCCTGCAGTACTGCATTCTAACTACTGCACCACCATGGCTCTTATGCAGCTGCTATTATACTTAAAAAATAAATAAATCAAAATTGCTTGTTTGTTCTGCGGGTGCCCTTTCCTGACTAGTTCTTGAAGCTGTACTGAAAACTTGTTTCTAGAAACAGATCTAACAAAGGACTGAATTTTTCCTACTCTTTTCCCTGACACACATTATTGAAGAAAAAAAAAACAAGTCCCTTCATTCATGTTTAGTATCCTGTTGTATTGTGTTACGGTAGAATTTCCGGCATGTTCTGGGACAAAATATTTTGCCCATAGAAGGACTCAAGTTCTCTAATTGTTGAAAGAAAAAAAAGTTTTTCAATTCAAGGCCATTTTAAAAGATGTTACTTAAACTATAATTAAGTTCACTGCACCATCACTCATGCTTTCCTATTCCTTATTGATTGATTGATTTAACGTGTATGACACCCATCTCATTCTAAAAAGAGAATCTTTGGAGTTTGGAGTACCATTGAAAAAAATAAGGCTGATATTGAACTAACTGAACTTTCTACCTGGATACAGGTAGTCCTTGACTTCCAACCATTCATTTAATGATCATTCGAAATTACAACAGCAGTAAAAAAAAGTACTTATGACCATTTTTTGCTCTTACAACAATTTCAGCATCCCCATGGTCATGTGATCAAAATTCAGATGTTGGCAACTGGTTCACATTTATGACGATTGCCGTGTCCTGTGGTCACCTTTTGTGACCTTCTGACAAGCAAAATCAGTGGGGAAGCCAGATTCACATAACAACCGTGTTACTAATTTAAGAACTGCAATGATTCTTTTAACAACTGTGGCAAGAAAGATCGTAAAATGGGGCAAAACTCACTTAACATCTGTCTCGCTTAGCAACATAAATTTTGGGCTTAATTATGATCATAAGTCAAGGACTACCTCTATTTAATGAGGTTGGTATACAACTAAGAAAAGAATGATAATATTAGAAAAATGGATGTGTTATTCCTTGCCTCCACTCACCCATATGTATGAACTGTATTTGTTCATTGACGGTCACTTTTAATATTTAAATTTCTGGCATTCCAGACTTCTGGCTTTATAATTACAATAGTCATGGCTTTGTTCATGTAATCAGGGAAAAGAACAATTTTCTAATCATAAAATACAGTGTTTTGAAAGAAACTGAATTATATGTGTTGTATTTGGAAATAGTCCGTGAATGATTTGCTATCTCGTTTAAGGCAGGGGAATCAACTCTAAATGATAAAAATAATTTTATAAAATAAGAAATCTCTTAATGAAAATGTTATTGTAGGCCCGATCCTGCAGATATTAATATCTCAGAAGAAATGCCGAAAACAGCTGTGTGGAAGACCCTCACCATGAATACAGAAAAACTCTGAAGTTAAAAGGAATAGGTATGGCAATTTTCTATAGGGCAGTCTCAAATCTCTAAATGCAGTCTTCAAGAAATGATAATGTCACCTAGTTTGGTAATGAAACACCTGCAAGAAAATCACCAAGAGGTGATTTTCAGAGAGCACCAAGAGCCACACCATCTTCAAGGAAGATTATATAAAAGGGATAGTTTTCAAAATGGCATGCTGAAAATTGTTATCCATGTCTCCCCAAATATTGTAGTTTTCTTAAATCTGTTACTGTGAGCTGAATACAGTCAATATATGCCCACAAAATCACCATACCATCTGTGTAGCATGGCAAGTCAACAGTTGTATTATATATAGTTTATAAAGGAAGAGCAGTCATTTGACTCATGATAGAAATGTCTGGTCCAGAAGCAGATGTGAGCTTTTACTAACTGGATGCCCTTCCTGACACCTATGCAGAGTTCACAGCAGACAATTACTCATTGTGCCCAGAGAGAGAAACATCTTCCACTACCTAGGATTGAACTCACAGCCTCCTGACTGCGAGGTGAGAGTTCCACCTCTAGGCCACTACGCCACTCTAGACCATTTCTATATGCCAAGGATATAATTGGACAACCACGATGCACGCACTCTAAACCTGTTTCATTTGCTTAAAAGTTGGGGTGGGGAAAAATAAAAGATACGGGAAATGTCTTCAGGGTATCCAGGTCTAGTATCTCTAATGGGAATTTTTGATTTACAGCTTGGCCATTTGGGACTTGGCTTAGGACAAGGAGCTTGCAGCACATGAAGATGACTCAGGGAAGAGCCAAGGTGTGCAGGCAAAGGAGAGAAAATACTTTTTGCAATGGAAAAGGCACAGACTCACTAATTGCCCTGGTACTTCCTTCATATAAGTAACTGGGTTCATATTAAAGCCATTGAGAAGTGTTTTGATTATCCTTTTGTGTGCTTCGTTGGGCATTCTAATTATCTTTTGACCAGCAAGGTAATAGAAATCTGATATTAATATCAGATTCTCACATATGTGCACACTCTCTTATATGTGCACACACACAGGTGCATATTTTCTGTATTACAACATCTTAGTAGTAGAGAGATTGCTAGTACTTTTTTTTTTTGCCTTCCGGTGTTTGTTCAACAATTTCCACTTTGAATGTACAGCAACATTATGCCACATTATTTTGAGTTTCTGTTTGGTTTCGGTTTATTGGTGCTACTTAGAGATGTGGGTGTTGTTTGCAAAATCCAATAATAAAATATTCCTGAGTTACCATGCAAGCAATTGATAAAAGGTAACCCACTATTATAAATAAGTGGGAGAAATGTCTCTATGTTGCCCTCCCTGTTTTTGTTTCATAATCATGCTGCTTAAATTCTTTTTCGCTTCTTTGTTTATTTGACAGCCAATCCTGTGAGGAGGTGTTTTTTTTTAAGGAAATGTGTATGTTGCTTTGTTAATGTGATTTCATATCTAGGTGAGTTCAGCCAAGCCATTGACCTCAGCAGTGCAAATTATTTAAGGGGAGGGAAATGTGTTTAACAGAAAAATTGTCAGTGTCACTGTTTGCACTATTTTGATGGTTACTAGCTGCCAAGATAATGTGTGCCCCCAAAATAAGATAGATATTGGAGCTCAAGGTGTGTACAAATGAAGAAGTAATGTAGTGTAGCAATGCAAACATTTATTATCTCTCTCCATCCATGTGATAAAATACATGTCTGGCCTTGGGACTAGGAAGGGGTGAATGAACTGTAAAGGGTGCTAATTCAGAAAATATTACTCAGATGTGAGAAATAAGGAAACACGAGAAAGAAAATCAAAATAACACACATACAGACTAATTTTGCTCATTATAAGATGTAGTACAAAGAAGCTTGGACAGTTTTCAAGATTCTGTTCTTATTCTCTCGAATAATAAAGATAATGTCAAGTGGTCCTCAGTCTCCTTTCAAAAAAGTTAAAGTTATAATGTCAAAAGATAATAAAATTATTTGGCAAAAGTGATTCCTCCCTTTCCACACAACCCTGCTTGGTTGACAGAGAAGAAGGGGAGAGACAGAAGGAGAGAGAAGATATCAAGAAAACAGGAGTTCAGGGTTGCAGAGAAAATGGATGACTTTACAGATTACAAAATCCCACAGAGAGCTTCTTTCTATCTCATCCATTAGCATCATGTGGGCTCCATAGTTTAGCCTCTCCTGGATATATGACACTGGACAGAAAAAGAAATTGTTCGTTCCTGCCCTGTAGTTCATTCTAAACCATTGCTTTTCCTTTTCTTGTTGTTGATGGTCATAGAATATTTAATCTTGCATTTCTAGCATTCAAAACAGCTTACAAAAAGAAGGACCAAAACAATAAATATGAAAGCACACTTTGCATACAATCCTAAAGAAAATTGCTTTAAAGTAACCCTACTGAGCCCATGTTGTTTACTAGTTCACTTTGTTTTAGAGTGTGGTCATCATATTGGAATGAGGATTCATGTTTTTGGAGAATAAGATAAATATTTTGCAGGCTTTTTAAAAAGTACAAATACATATCTATTTTTTTACTATACAACAAATTGTACACGCTGTAATATCATTCAATTGAAAGCAATGCATAGTGTGTTACATGGATATTCCCTGCTTTAAAAAAATAACCTGATGTGTTAAAGTTCATTTCCCAAAATTGTTATCCCGTATCCTGGCATGTCATAGTGTTAAGGAAGATTGCTACACATATTTGCCTGGGAGTAAGTCAGTTAGATTCAGTATAGCATTTCTGAACAGATTAAGCCAAAGCTCCACTTGGAGCTTTGGACAGTTAAGTATGCAGCAAAAATTAATTTATATTTAAATTATTTTCTTTGTGCATTTTAGCTCTAGTACTTAAAAACTAAACTGAAAAACACTACATTGATAAGCAATGTGATTGACAATGAACAATTGTTTCTCCTTGTTTTCTCTAATAGCATAAATTGATGCCTTTGTTAGGAACTTGGAAGGCACCATTTCCTGCAGAGAACTCTTAGATGATCCACTTTGGCCTGCATGCTTGATGCAGCCAAGTGACTATTTGCTGTGTCTTTTGTGATGCGGTGAGGCTAGCAAGGAAGTGAAAGATAAATTGCATACATTTATACCCCAAGCTTCCATGTGGGCTGCTATTTTTGGAAACCAAGCTGGCTCTGTGTTCTTTATGCTCTATACTTTAGAACTGTGGGCCAAGTCATCTGGTAAGCTCATCTCTTTCTTAGGCTGCTCCACTATGGAATTCAAATTCTTATAGTGTCACTACTAAATATAGAGAAGAATCAAGTAATTGGTTCTTGCTGATTGACATGAGACAACATTATTTCTTATCTTTTGAAGCCAGTAGGCATATTTAATCTTCAGAAAGCATGTTATGGATGAAATTCACAAAATGGTCCGTAGGCAAGTGTGGTTAGTCATATAATGACCACTGCATGGAAATGACAAACCTTCCTCAAAAAAATCTGCCCCACAACACAAATTTTGAAGGTTTTAAAACAAATTAAAATCATGTCACATATTAAAAATAAAGATAATATTTAAAATAATACCAACTGTCCTGCCTACCTAATAATTATAGGGAATTAATATGGCAATTTGAACAAAATTAAGAGAGAATTAAACAGATTTAAAACTTCAGGAGATGAATAATGCTGTCTTACACTTGTATGATGTATGATGCAACACACCATCTTTAGATTTCCCATAAATTAGTTGCAGGTCGTTTTCTATTTATAACCATTCGTTTAATTTATAACCATTTGAAGTTACAATGGCACTGAAAAAAGTGACTTATTATCATTTTTCACATTGATAACCGTTGCAACATTCCTATGGTCACATCATCAAAGTTTGGATGCTTGGCAACTGGTTCACATTTATGATAGTTGCAGTGTCCCAGGGTCAAATTCATTTAACAACCATGTTAAATGGTTAACAACTGCAATAATTCATTTAACAAGTGTAGCAAGAAAGATAATAAAATGGGACAAAAGGCACTGAGCATCTGTCTTGCTTAGCAACAGAAATTTTGGGCTGAACTGTCAATAAGCCAAGGACTACCTGTATATTATAAAGAGACAGTAGTTTTCAAACAATCATTCAAGTGTCTTTCAGTAAGACATTATGTTTCTTTGATAGATTTCATTGCTGAAAAAAGGAAGTCACAGAAATTTGAGTTTTCTAGCAGTGTCTCATCACCATACAATTTCAAAACTCTTCATGAGTTTAATTTGTGTGGCAATGAGAGACATTGCCACTGAAGACTGGTTTGCATTAGAATACATTTTCTCAAAGCGCAGTGGGAAAGAAGCAGTACTAAATATAAAGGGAGCATTCCACAACTGTCAACTACAAATAAATATACATTATTATTTTATCCTGCCTTAATATAAAATAAAAATGATCACCGATTTATGGATGAAACCCACTTCATTATCAGATACAGTATATTCAACCTGATAAAACAGTTTTAGTAGTTGGATAAATTGATGTCCCCATTGAGAAAGAACCCAGTAGTAATTAATGAGTTCCCAACTGATTTCCCAAGGAAATCTCTCAAAGGATTTATTGATTTGAGAAGACAACTCTATCTTACCTCTCCTAGAATCAGGTCTGGTAGAGAATCCAAATCATTTGCATCTTAATTTTCATAAAGGAGTTTGTCTTAGTTGTGGCAATGCATTTTATTACATGCTTATAAAAAGTCAATGCTCAGCTTTGTGTCCAAATGTTCTGAAGAGTTCTTCAGATAAATTGGTAGAACCTGAATAGGAAATAGCAGAGCAATGCAAGTAATCCTCACGTATCCACCACTCATTCAGCAATCATTCAAAGTTATAAAAACACTGAAAAAGGAGACTTGCAGTAGCCATTGCAGCATCCCTACAGTAATGTGACTGTGATTCGGGCACTTGGCAACCAACACATTTATGATGATTGCAGTATCCCATGGTCATGTTCTTGTCAGTTACAACCTTTAGCACAGCCTTCAAACAAGCAAGCCAATAGGGAAGCCATTAGGAAGTTGCATGATATGATGTCATGCTTAATGATCCACAGTGTATCTCTTAATCACCACTAAGTTGGCCATGATCACACAACATTTACTTTATATCTGATAGCCATAGAGTTTCCAATCCCAACTGCAGTTGGTAAATGAGGACTGCTTGTATTAGGGGCTAAGACGAGAAGGCAGAATTGAATGGGTTATGAACAGTATCATGACGGAGTTTTGCAAGGGTACAGCTAAGGCAGAAAATACATTAATGTGTGGATTGTGGCAATTTTTGGTTATTTACAGAGCACTGATATATTAGTTGGTCAAGTAAAACACCAACAACTTCAACACATGGCTAGATTCATATCACAGAGCCAGTTTGGTATAGTTAATAGTAAGGTATCAGCATAGAAACCAAGAAACTGAAATCTAGTCCCATCTAAGGTACAAGCCAGTTGGTTGTCAGTCTTTCTCTCAGCCCTAGGAAGGAAGCAACGGCAAACCATTTCTGAAAAACCTCACCAAGAAAATTCCAGGTGGTTTTGGACATGATTGAATGGAAGAAATAGACTCATACCAAACTCTCTTCTGGAATAGTATTGAAAGGTAGCACAGATGGATCCGTGGAGCTATGCCTTATTCCAGATACTTGGGATCATTCTGAATTAAAGCATAAACTTTAAGACTGGAAAAACATTGAGAAATAAGCCTATTGTGTCTTTTGCGTACATAATCTATTCTAAACCATATGCCCATTTATTGATGAATAAAGTATTTTTGGAAAAACGGGGGAATAAATATTTAAGAAATAGCATCCAGATGGATAGTTTTTCAAATTCAGAGTGTTGGCATTCATTTGGTGTAGGAGGAGGAAGGAATTTAAAGTTCTGGGAACTGAAATAGAGCAGGACAGGAGAGGGAAGAGGAGATATTGCAGGCTGGCAAATTTATCTTTGTTGCCTCTGAATGCCTAACAAGTTTCCACAACCACAGCATAACTTTTTTAAAAAAATTCCAATCTTTTGCAGAGTAGACCAGAAAAATACAATTAAAGGCTAGCTGAAGGTAGGAGATCCATATCATTCATTAGGGGCTAAGGGACTGTAGACTTTGTTCCAGTTTTTTCTAGAACATTCATGAGGTCTGCTCTTGATCCATTTTAGATTAATCTCCCACAAACTGGAAATCCTAGGATGATGGAATTGCAGTTCCAACAGATGGGGAGGCATTAGGGAAAGATAACACACTCTTCAAGCATGTTGACCATTTTTGAAAATTATGAAGAATTTCATAATCTTAAACTGAAGAAGGAGAGGAATCCAAGAAAAGGTGCTGGCACATTTTTCTAGTGTTTTTTCTTCCTCCTATAACAACTACATGTAGAAATAGAGAAACTATTTTCTTTTTAGATATAAAAGAAAACATTTATTTTGTTGTAAGAAATGTAATTTTAAAAAAACCACCCCATATTGTAAATAAATGTAATAATGGGGAGAAGGACTCTTATTGGTTCTGTAGTAACTGAAATACATTTGCTAAAATTTTGCTCAAAAATGAGTTATCTAAATAAGTATAGTTTTGTTGTTTTACGGTTAAAAAATCACTGATTCTGCCTCATACTTCATGTCTGTACAAACTCTGTCAATAATAACACTCTGATGATTGAGAATTTTACCCATTATTGATCTAAATGTTAAACTTCAATATTAAAGTATTATTCTAAGCGTGCCCTTTGTCATGTTATTTTCAGAGACAGTGGTTTCCATTGGAATAAGTTTAAAAATTTTATACTGCTTTCCCAAACATTTTTTGATTTTTAAAAATTATTTTACTTTTACAAACATACTTTTAAGATACTTAATTTTTTTCAATCTGCATATATGCCATGAATAAAGGAAGCCTTCAATGACCAAATAATGAGCTGATATGGAAAATATCATTCTCTACTTTAATTGTTCTGTGTTCTCTGATTGGTACATGTCATTTTTTAAAATTGTTTACAAGTCTCCAATGAAGTGGGCTTCCTGCCTATTCAGTGTTTCATTCTGAAAGAAAAGCTAATCTAGGCCAATAAGTGTTTATGGATGGCTCACGTATATCAACATTCCCTATTTAATATTCATTGTAGGCTGGAGGAGGAGGTGATGGTGGTGAAAAAAATGCACATATATATTGGGATCCAGAAACAAGTGTGAAAGTCCACTCTTAAGTATTTGGGTAAGAAAATGGGAAAGAGGAAACAATGCATGTCAATGGCGTGCTATAGATGGGCAAACCGGGCAAAAAGGATGAGATAATGCCCTCCCAGACAGACTACAGAAGTTTCAGGAAGGAAAGACATAGTAAGTAAATCAATCAAGGTTGCAAGGTCTTAAACATTCCTAAGAGATTTTGCTGACAGTTCCATTTTCTGGCTGATTGAAGAAGACACTATTATTCCAGATTTTATTTTCACCAATAAGTAACAGCTATCAGAAGAGGTAGCGATAACTTTGGGACCGAGGCAGTGATCACATCATCTTAAAGTTCAAACATTGCAGAATGAGAAATTGGTCCCGCATGTTAGTTCTCAGGAAAGTCAGCTTAAAACAAACAGAGAGGTACTAGGTGGCATCTCATGGGGATAAAACTTTAGGTTAAAGGGAACACAGAATATATTTTCTAATTGAAAACTAATTTTTTTCAATACTGAGCAACTTAATTGACTGCAGGAATGCAGTTTCTTCAATATGACCTTCAACTACCTCTCATGAAATTTTAATAAGGAAGCCCACAAAATATGATTTGGACGTTACTGTTAGGTAGATATAAAACTGAGAGAAAATACTTCAAAATGAGTGACAATGCTGACACTCTGGTGGACCATTGACTTGATCCATTGGGATTCATATTGCCTTCTGTTCTTTACATCTTTTTGCAAGATTACAATGATCCTGCATTCACCATCTGTGAAAGAGCTCTATGTTCTTTGGTGACAGTAAAAACTTTCTTCTTGGGGCACGTGACAAAATCCTTTGTAAACAGAGAGCTGGGAAGCTGTGTGTGTGTGTGTATTTGAAGAGTCGATATATTTTTGTGTGTGTGTATTCAGTTTCTTTCCGAACAAAGCTGAATAATATATATATATATATATGTGTGTGTGTGTGTGTGTGTGTTTTCTTAAGTTTTCGTGGGTACTTGCATGTATGACATTCAGCTTTGTTCAGGTATTTTCCCACGTCATTGTAGTTGTGCATCATCAGAAGCCTGATGATGGCAGATGAGATTCTGCTGAAACGTTGCTACAACTTTAAAAGCACAACTACAATGACGTGGGAAAATACCCGAACAAAGCTGAATGCTATATATATATATATATATATTTGTTTTCTGAGGTTCTCGCGGGTATTTATATGTAGATCTTTGGTTGTTCGGGTTTTCTCCCGCGTAAGATTCGAAGTATCTAAGCAACGTTTCGATGAAGTCTCATTCATCATCTTCAGGCTTCTGTCTCCAGCTCTGTGCTTCTCAGAGTAATGGAGATTGCAGCTGCTTCCTCCTTTTAACTGCCAGTGGGGGTGGAACTTGATTGGGTGGGGGCTTGGCTGTGTTCTGATTGGGTGGGGGGGTGTTCTCATTGGTAGGGGGTTTGGCTGTGTTCTGATTGGTTGGGGGGTTAGCCGTGTTCTGATTGGTTGGAGGCGTGTTCTGTTCAGGAGGGGGCTTGGTTGTGCTCAGGTTAGTTTTAGTTGCTGGGGGATTTGAGCTGGAGAGTTGTGATCTTGCTGTTTGGCTTCTAGTTCGTGGTCCTGCTGCATCTTCATAGTGGGTGTCGGTTTGCTTCATGTATGGCTCAGAGGGGTTTGAAGTGGGTAGTGATGCAGCTGCAGTGCAGCTTCTGGTCCA
>NW_020769402.1:2704152-2774959 GCF_900518735.1 Pseudonaja textilis
GCTAGGGTTTTGGTGCCATTGAAGTCGATGCTATAACCTGTGGCTTTCATATGTTGGACAGAAAAATAGGAGCCATCCTAAGAAACCCTAAAGATAAAATTGACCTGGAACACCAAGGCATATATGAAGTCCCCTGCACATCATGCCCCACCACATACATTGGACAGACCAATAGAAGAATAAGTACCCACCTGGATGAACATAAAAATGCAGTAAAAAACTGGAACTCCCTTCCTCACTAGTCCAACACATGAAAGCCACAGGTCATAGCTTTGACTTCAATGGCACCAAAACCCTAGCCACTATAGAAAACCCCAGCTACGGAATTATCAGAGAAGCCATAGAGATTGAAAAAAGACCTGAAACCATGAATAGAAGAGATGACTCCACCAGACTGTCAATTATCTGGAAGCCTGCACTCACAAACAAAAAAATCTCCACACCACAAGCCAAACACCTGGCCACAAACAGACACCCCCCCCCCGATATCTCCAGCCCAAACACACCCCAGCCAGCCACCCAGATGAAACCTAGCTTCCTAACAAATGATAGCCAGTCATTCACCTGAAGCCAAGCCACACTAAAAGCCCCCAATACAGGAAATACAATGTTGCCAGCTAATCAAGACAAAAAAGCGCTACAAAACAGACAGAAGATATTAGAAACACCAATCAAGCAGAACACAGCAAACTCCAAGACAAATAAACACAGACCAAGACTCCCAACCAATCAGGATGAAGAAAAAACCATTCTAAGAAAGCAGGAGGCTAGCCCCAAATTTAAAACTGAAACTGCTGTAAAAGTCTGACTCACAGACGAACACAATACAGAAGCCTGATGATGGCAGATGAGATTCTGCCGAAATGTTGCTACAACTTTAAAAGCACAACTATAATGATGTGGGGAAATACCTGAACAAAGCTGAATACCATACATATAAATACCCATGAAAACTTAAGAAAACACACACAAACACACACACACACACACACACACACACACACATATTTGAAGAGTCTAGTATGTGTGTGTGGGGGGGTATTTATATGTATGGTATTCAGCTTTGGGTATTTCCCCATGTCATTATAGTTGTGTGTGTGTGTGTGTGTGTGTATATGCCATACACACACACACACATACATACATACATGTATACACACACACACACACAAATCTGGGATTTTCAAAAGAAAAGACAGTTTCCAGTAATGAGGTTGATCCCTTAAATCTCTTCTCTGTTTAACATCCAGTGCTCTCCAAAAATACGTGGAAAATAAAAAAAAAGCAGACTGAAATAAAACATGTTTAATATGACATTTACTATAGATACATTTAGCAACAAGGAAAAGAAGTAGCTGTAATTCACTGGAAAAAGAGAATCAGAAAAACCAGAAAAGGAGCATCAAGGTATCAGCAAAAGGTCTCATTGCTGGATGCACTTAAATACTGCAGGTTGGAATGTCCAATTCCTGTATTATCCTTTCAATTATACCTGTAAAAGGGACAGAGTGAAGAAATAAGCTGAGATTTGTGATTGGGGGAGCTGAGACATTCCATAGAAATCACTGGGTACATTTTAGAAAATTATGAGAAATTATTATTCATTTGGCTAGGCCAAAAGCATTTGGATCATTGTCTGTCCCCATAATTATAGAATTGGTGATTTAGGAGATTTGGGTAGTTTCTCTGCATGAAAAGATTGGGACAATTGTATCAGCCCTCCACGCAGTTCTTGATTAAGAACAATTGGGACTGGAATTTCTGTTGCTAAGCAAACGTAAAGCATGATGTCATGTGACTGCACTGCTTAGTGATGCCAGTTTTTGCAGACCTGATAGCCATCTTTAAGCAAGGACTGCGTGGAACATTTATTTAGTTATGTGACCACGACTTCTGCCCAGCTTCTCCATTGACTTTACTTTGTGGGAAGCTGGCAGGGAATGTTAGAATTTGAGGCCATGCAATTCCCAGACACCAAGCACCCAGAACTTTGAGGACCTGCCGTAAGTAGCATTATCATTCAGTCCCACCACAGATTTGGTCACTGAATGAAGGAACAAAACTGAGGACTACCTACATTAGATTAAGGTAAGAAACTAAGAAAAAGACACTGCAGATCTAATCCCGCCCCCTTTATTAGAACAGCTATAAGAGCAGAATCTTGCAACCACTCTTGCCACATTTATAGTATCTTCATGAGAATTGGAATGGGGTGGGTAGGTGCTGTCTAAAGCATTTTTGGCCTGGGTTCACATTTTATTTGTCTGGTTGTTCATAGCGGTTCTTCCTTCTGTCATTCAAGGTTGAAACATTTAGCTTTTTAGCTGCAGTCATTCCCAGGTAAGAGAAGATGTAATAGAAGACAAATCATGCATAGTACAGATAATCCCCAATGCACAACCATAATGGAGCCTACCAAATATGATCGTAAGTCATGGCGGTCATTAAGTGAGGTGACCATGTGATTGCCTCGCTGAATAACCCCACCCTTGCTTTCCCCAATGCAGTCTTTAAGTAAAGCAAGGGACAGCTTAGGGGTAGGGTAGGCTCTGGGAGGCCTAACACAAGCCTTCAGGGACCTAGTGAAGTGGGGAGGAAGTAGGCCCAAGGCCTGCGGGGAGGCAGCTGCAGTGTCCCTGCAATTGGCTATAAGGGCAAATGACACAAGGGTGCTACAATGGCCTTAACTTCAAAACAGTGTCATAAGTAGCTTTTTTGAGGGGGAGGGGGGGAACCATAGTGACTATGAGCAGTTGCTAAGCAACCAGTCATAAGTCAAGAACTATCCATATGGAATGTGCTGGTGCTAAAGGCATATCACTGATCCAGAATAATTTATACATATATTATTCTGATTGTTTCCCCCAAAAGGAAGTGAAGGTGGCCACAGCTGCTTCCATTTCATTCTCACAACCACCCTAGGACGGAAGTGTGTAACTAGCTTTGGCTGCTAGCATTCAGTGAGCTTCAAAGCTAAGCAAAGAATTCAGCTGAGGACTTCCCCGTCTTAGTCCATTGTTCCAAACTTGCACTTCCATCTCTTCCCAGAAAGAGAGAGGCCTTCAGATAGAACAATGTTTCTCAACCTCAGCAAATTTAAGATGTGTGGACTCGAACCCCCAAAACTCCCAGAATTCTGAGGTTGAGAAACACAGAGAAACACGAACCGTAAAGATGCAACATCATATTTTACATACTGTAGACTTACTTCAGCCAGAAAGAGCCAGGTGGATAGCCTGAGAAGATGGGTTTTTCTTTAATCAACCGCTTTGTAGAGCTGTAAAAAGAATAAGGCAAAGGCTATGAAAGCCACAAAAATGTTGTGATCTTAAGCTGGTCTACTCTGAGGTAAAGTTACATTGCATTCAGTTGAACTTAATTCCAGGTGGAATTCCAGACAACTGCCTGTTGAAAGTGCTACATCTACTCTGAATAGCCAGAATAGAAAGGCTGATTCATGGTGATACACATAGTCCTCAAAAGGATATTTAGGATATTATATTCTGAAGAGCTGTCAGGAGGTTAGTATTCATTTTTGAGGCTGGCTTCCTTAATGGGAAAGTTTATCTGGACAAGAGACCATTAAAAGAGAAACAGTCTTTTATCTTTTAGATATACTGTAGTTTATTTTTAATCTATTCTGCCATTTGCAGAATAAGCTATGCATGTCTATGGTTTTCAACCTTGCAAAGCAGACCAGAAAAGAAATATGGCCAGGTGAGCTAATTCTATATTATTGTTACTATTATTGTTGTTATTATTATTATTATTTGTTTGGAACACAACATGTCAGATATCACAGTTGTCGAAAACAGAAGTGTACAATTTATTGATATCGCTGTACCGGGAGATGCCAGAGTTGAAGAAAAAGAACTGGAAAAAATCACGAAATATCATGATCTGGCCATCGAAACTATGTGATTATGGATGAAATGTGTAACAGTGATACTCATTGTCATTGGGGCACGATATCATGTCCAAGAATTTTACAAAATACATCAAGAAATTGCAGCTCCCTGCAATAACACCAGCAGAACTGCAAAAAACTGTGCTACTCGGAAAATCTTACATTTTAAGAAGATACTTGGTTAATACCTAGAATGCTGGCAGCAACCCATATCAACCATCAGTGCCAGTCAATGATATTTGTGATACATTTTTAAATATTTGGTTGACTGAGTTTCATATTTAATAAATCAAAGATAAATAATAATAATAATGATATCACGTATAATTTTAACATAAACCATCCATTGACCAATCATTAGAATTGATCACTATCTCCAGTATTCAATCATTATCTGCTTAAATGTAAAAGATAATTTTCAGGAATTATTTTGCTTTGGACTCTATAATCTTCCTTCTTAGACACATTCATTATTCTGAAATGCACAGCAATTTAAAGGACATCCCTCACCATCTTTTTAAATTGCCCAACTTAACTCTGCTGAATATATTTTGAGTCGCTTCTGACAAAAAAAGTATGGTATTATAATCATTGATGAAACAGAATTCTTATTAAAAACTGAGAAGATGGTTGTCTCTTGAAGGCTGACAATTTTGTGTAAGCTGCAGCTGATTGTCATAAATAGCTCCTTCATAGAGTCATTAAATATAGTTACTTTTATCTTTTTAATGTAATTTTTGAATGGGGATCATTTAATTTTACATAATTTTTAACATTTGCTTCTTCATTTACTGTTTTAATTGATCACTTGATAGCTGAAGATTATGTTATACCCTATGGATTGGAACAATAGGTTAAATAACTATACAATTATGGAAAATAGATATTTTTCTTAGATTAAAAAAAGATTCAACTCAGGCAAAAAGGTCCAGTTAAACTGATTTATTGTGTTAAGGTCCAGTTAAACTGATTTATTGCTTGTGCATATATTCAAGAATCTAGTCAACTAATAGTCAGCACTAATTTGCTGCTGCCCATATTTCCTCAAAAATAAAACCCTGTCTTATACTTTTCAGCCACCCAAAAAGGCAACAGGTCTTATTTTGGGGGGACGTCATCCACTGATTAACCTCACTTGTCTGTGTTGCCCCCAGCCTCCTTTTTTCTGTCAGAGGCCTTCAGAAACTACTTCTGCAGCTAGCAAGGCTTTCAAGAAGGCCTACACAGCCAATAACAGAGCTCTGGATCGACCCAGAGCTTTGTTATTAACTACAGAGGCCTTCAGGAAAGCCTTGCCAGTCTTGCCGGCTGCAGAAGAAATGGGCCATGAAGGCAGGTGTTGGGGTGTGTGAGGCCTGGCTACAACTGTCCAAAGGTAAGTAGTAGGGAAACTCCACCCCCCCATCTCCACCTTAGCTTAATTTTTACCTGTGCACTCTGGAGTGGGTAGAATCTTAATTAGGGCTTATTTTGGGGATAGGGCTTATATTGGGTACACATGTAAAAATCAAGCTAGGACTTACTTCTGGGGTAGATCGTATTTTCTGGAAAACAGGATTGATAAAAGTTAACAGAATTCAAGAGAGGTTAGACTTAGACTGCTTAGAACATAAGGACTCTAGGCTAATTACTCTCTTGACTCCATCCTCAGGCTCTGCCTGTTCTTCTCTGATAGTTCACTATTTTCTACCTGTAACGTTTGGCGTTGATAAGCCAGTGCACGAAATCTCTGGCTTTCATGTTGTCCAAATGTTCAGTAAAATCGCTGGTAAAGGTCCCTTCAGAATGGCGTTTGATGTCAGAAGTAAAGCTGTGGGCACTTTTCATGTTGTAAGACTGCTGCCATCTGAGTGAAAGCAAAGGATAAGTTAGTTCGATGGATAGAATAACTTTATTGTCACTTTGAATGTACACTAATTGGCATACATAAAATGAAATTTCATTGCATTCAGCTCTCAAAGGTCACCACTTCCAAAATACACTACATAAACATGACAAAATAAATAAGTAAATAAATACACAATTATGCATATACCCACATGTTTTATATGACACAAAGAAACAACACAGTATTCTCCCCCAAAGAAGAGTATTTTCATCGCTTGCAGTGATACACCAATGACACATTTTTTAATATTAGCTATATATGCTACCATAATACAAGCTATACTATACTAATACTAGCCAAGCAATGTATAATCCAGGATGTGTTTCAATGGTTAGATGGCCTAGAGACATTGGTATTTAAACATAGATCTTTGTAACATTTACATTTTATTATGTTTTACTAATCTAGGTAAAATGTAAATATATATTGCTATTTCCATGTTTGATATGCCATATGCTTAATAATAACTAGCCAAAGTTCAAGAAGCTAGTTATTCAAGAAAAATCCAGCTTGCGTGGCTGGAAAATTCTGGAAGTTGGCAATCCACAGATCTTAAAGTTGCCAAGGTTGACCACTCCTGTTCTAGCTTCAAAGCCTCTGACCATATTTTTTTTGTACCTAGAATAAAACCATGAAGTAATATGATATAACTGATGACCTAGCAATGACACTGATATAGTTTGAGATTGTCTATGGATATCATAGCATCTGCCGTATTCTTGATTGGGCCCACCAAGGACGTTCGCAGGGTGGATTTGTGTCAAAAGATAACGATGGTGGTTGTGTTAGCATGATCAAAGCCCTGCCTCTTTTTCATGTGTGCCAATTTTTGATATAAATCCCTTGAAATGCCATGGTGAATTTCCAGTGACCACCTCACTGACCACCAACAGCAAAATAATACCTTTTGAAAATGAAAAAAAAAAGGCTGAATTCTGCATGTTGGCCAATTCTAATATCTAGATATCATGTCTCCGAATTCCTGGTTATTTCATTGACATGAATTTTCCAGTTTTAGTTCTGAATTTTGGAATTGCATTTTCTTGGACATAAATGGTATGCAGTTGGGGGATTTTTCTAGACTGGCAGCTCCTCCTCAAGGTGGATATGGCAGCAATGGCCAAAAGAGTCGCAACTCGGATTCATTTGGTACGCTAATTGCACCTCTTCCTGAACCAGGAATGCCTCATCAATGTTACCCAGTGGAGTCTTGCAGTATGCCTTACATGGGGCTGCCCTTGAAAACCACTCAAAAACTGCACTTGGTCCAGAATGTGGGGATGCAAATAGTGATGAGTATGCCTCATGTAATGCATCTGTTTTGGGGATACATGGAACCCAAGAAGTGTGCCTTCTGGAGTTCTGTGTCTTCACCCTGGAACAGTATTCCCCAGAACTTTGGATACCCCTAAACTTTAAATGGGCGTTTTTCACCAGGGTCTGGTCTGAGTTAGGTAGAGCATATGTCCCCTAAGTGGTATTGATGGATTAGTGTATGCTTTTTCCTTGCATTAAGTGTTGTTATTAACATACATCACCTGGAGTTATTATCAACTGAGTGGCCTTGTAAATCTGGTAAATTAAACAAACACTTTAATTTAGCATTTTTACTTAGGGTTTTTTTTTAATGTTTTCTTCCACCAAGTTATCCTATGATCCAACCCTTCTCCAAAAGAGTCATTAGTCTGTGACAAGACCAAAGCTATCCGAGATAGCATTATTTTGGATGTGTTGATTCTGAATGCTCAGAGTTACGGTCAACAAAGGTGGAATGGACCAGTCAATTATTAATAGATATTTAATAAATTGGTTTTCAAAAATGGATAGTTATTAGCTATCTTCTATTAGCTCTTCTACCTTCCTTTTAAAAACTTTCTACATTTAATAACTCAACTGAAACAATAAGACTAATCAAACAATTATATCACATCAATTCAATCAGGTTACAATATACTGATGAAAACAATACCATACAATATATACTGTATTTAAATAAAATGAGTGATAAGGAACAAGACAATAATAGAATTAGTTATAAAAAAGAGAATGAAGCTAAACTCTACTGTTAGTTACTAAGGAGGATTATTAACATGTCCCTAAAAGTATACTTTTATTTATACTTGTCCAATTGTCATACTTCAACACCTCTGCAACACCTCATCCTTCTACACGGGACCTCCTCTTATTCAATTGTTAAAATATTGTTAACATTTATTTACCTCATGTTTTATTGATCACAAAGCAAAACTTGTAAATCTTTTTCTACTAGTTTACAAAAACTGATTCACCATGCATGTATGGATTGCAAAATCCTCGCCTTCCTTGAAGCCTCATGGCACATATCTAGGTGGGTTTGAGGCTAATTCTACATCCTGGATTGGTTCTCCAACATAAAGTCACTGGAAAAGCCAACTGATATCTTTGTTAAGAGGAACTTGTTGTGAGAATTTTGTTTGTACTTGCTACCCGTCCAACCTTTCCCTTCTATTCTGAACATAATTACAGAATACTTACAGATTAACAGTGTTCTTGATAATCTCTTTCATTTTCACATTTTCCTTCACTTCTTGTTTCATCCTATCTACTGCAGAACATCTCAGCAATCTTCCTTCCACCCCCTTCTCTGCCTGTGTGGTTTCCTCAGATTTTCTTTTTCCCAAATTTAGTTTGGGGAAGATTGTGGTAGAAAATTGGCAAACCCAGAGACTTCTGGAATTCTTCCCTCTTCCCACACACTCCCCCCCAACTCAAATTGAATATATTAAAAGTTTCTTCATACTTAGACTCATCTGTTGAATCCTTCAGGATCATTTGCCAACTAGCAGGGAGTAAAGCTGCAATGATCATTCCACAAATACAAATCCACCACGTTTTCTTCATTAGATCTTCTGAAGCAAGACAAACAAAGGCATGAAAAAGAATTGGACCACATTTTAAACTTCCCTACCAGTTTAGGACTGGATGCTCATAAGAAAACACACAGCTCAAACTTTTCTTTACCCCAGAGATGAGTTGAAATTGTTCTTACATTGAGTTTACAATCCCAGTTTTGTATATTCAAGTTTTTCAAGGCTATGCAGATGAATCCAAAATAGATAAACTAAAGTAGTTGGTCAGAAGTTGATTCATGTTTGCATTATTTAAAGGTATTGGCAATTTCTAATACAGGAAGAATAATAATAAAGTTTATCCTCCACAAAGAATGAAGGTGATCAGATAAGATAGGAATCATAACACAGTATACTCTCATCTCCCTTTTGGTCTTCTTTTACTATTTTTTTAAAAAAATCTGTGACTGCAGAAGACACTGAAGCAGGTTTGATCAGATTGTCTTCTAAACACAGAGAATTATTTGAATTATGTTAAAAACTTGTGAACAAAAACTGGGTTTTTTTTTCCAAGTGTTTCCATTTAATATGATCAATCAATTTGGAAAAGAGGCACCTAACCTGAACAAGCTGGTTATCTGTATATCATGAGAAATGTCTTCCTCATATCACTTCCAGTATATGAAACAGATAGAACATCTCTCTGGCTCCTTCTTCACAAATCTGCCTTTATACAGAATTAAGCAATGCAAAGGATTTCTAGTTAAACTGACAAAGACAATGACCTCTCAGAAATAGCTCATGTTTGTTATGTTATTCCTTTAGCAGAACAGCTTTCCCATCTAAGACAACCTAAATGGACAACAAACAACATTCTTGACATATAGTAGGAAACTAGAATATAGTGGGAATAAGAGAGTCTCCTCCAATTGTGTTAGAAAAATAGAGGTTTCTTGACCATGATAATGGATACTTTCATGCTATAGGTATTATGGAATGGGATGGGATGAAGCATATAGTGCTTACCTTCTAAAAAATGAAAGCTTCTCCTTAAATCCTGTGTTCCTTTTCTTTGTATGAGCTGTTTTGTGTCTTAATGCTATTCTTACTGGTGCTTTTAAGCTTGTTAGTAGATTGTTAAGGGATGACAGGTAGGGTCATTAGCGTTCCAGGTTTTAGTTGGATAGGTCACTTATGAATCATTACCGGATCTTTCCTTGCTTTCTTCTTTTTCTAGAAAGCTTTATTAGTGGTTCCACAGAGAAGATGAAGACAACCAACTCCTTCAAAATGTCTCGAGCAATTGAGAGAGAAAGAACACCATGTGTTTTTTGTATTGTCCTACTAAAAAGTGTTCAGATATTAACTGAGCATAGAAAAATATAGGCTTGTCTTACTCCATCTTGCATATATTTGGGATTTGCATTAAAAAGCAAGGGTTAGACAGTTGGGACCCACTATTTGTTAATATTCACCCTGTGCTCTATTAAACTATATACAAGTAGTCATCAACTTACAACAATTCATTTAGTGACCATTCAAACCTTACAACAGCACTGAAAAATGTGACTTATGACCATTTTTCATAGTTATGACCTTTGCAGCATCCCCGTGGCCAGGTGATCAAAATTCAGATGCTTGGCCACTAGTTCCTATTTATGGCCATTGCTGTGTCCCAAGGTCATAAGATCCCCTGTTGTGACTTTCTGACAAGCAAAGTCAATGGGGAAGCCAGATTCACTTAACAACCGTGTTACTAACTTAACAACTGCAGGGATTCACTTAACAGATGTGGCAAGAAAAGTCATAAAATGGCGCAAAACTCACTTAAGAAATATCTCACTTCACAACAGAAATTTGGGGCTCAATTGTGGTCATAAGTGGAGGACTACCTGTACTCCTGTGAACAATAAAAGGGGTCATTCTGACTATATTTGATGAAATAACTTCTAAACCCTAAAATCTCATGTTGTAAAAACCAGGCTGATAGCGTTACAATAACATGAACAATATTTTCATCAGAATTATTTTCCATCCGTATATCCTTTATATTGTCCGGAAAAAAGGACCAATTGATCTTCCAGTTAATGAGGCATAGGTTCACCTCTTACTTCAAATGGAGCTCTAGATCCATCTTTTTTTTTTTTTGGCCCTAAATATCTTTATGCAACAACAGAAAAAGGGCCAAGATTTTGAACAAAAATATTCTGAAATCTGCTGAGGTTGTTGAAGTCTTGTGAGTGACATTTCAGCAAAGTTGGCCCAAATCTTGTAGACTTTCATGAGGAAGACTGTGGAATCGTTAAGATTTTGTGTAAGGACACTAAAATAGTCTGGGCTTTAACTGAAAGTGTCCTGTAGGATCATGCTCTGAAAATTTGGTTGAAAGATGCAGGAAGAAACATAATTAAAACTTGAATTCTTCCTTTGCTTCTTATCCAGTTGTGATTGGACATTGCCACGTGGATTTTGTAGTGGTGCGATGGCCTAGAAGTGGAGCTCTTACCTCACAATCAGGAGGCTGTGAGTTCGATCCTAGGTAGAGGCAGATATTTATCTCTCTGGGGACGATGAGAATATATCTGCTGAATATAACTCCACATTGGCAACAGGAAGGGCATCCGGCCATTAAAACACTCAGCTTCATTCATTTGCCCAGACTCCACTCCACAAAGGATTGTGGGGTTGTTAAAAGAAGATGATGATTGCCAGGTGGATTTTACCAGTTCTGGTCTTATAACAGGGATAACTCTTCTTCTCATTCCGAATGCAATTGATATTCATAGTCTGTACTTTCCACTTCAGACTTTTCCCCACCACTGAGTTTGTTTTAATATCCTTTAAAAAGTATCTGTTGGAGAACAAGAGACTCCTACCAATTAGATATCTCCTAGGGTACAAGTAAACTGACCTTCACAAATACAGATTCATTAGTGCAACCTTTGATGAACTGAACTTCCTATTAAGCTTATATTTTAGTGTATCACTGGGTGCCTCTGTTATGATTGTTGTCAAATTAAGTTGCAGTGTAACAACTTGGTTCTTGCAGATGTTAGACGTAATAGGTATTAGAAGCTATAAGTAATTCTGGACAGACTATACTTTTTCAAAGTAGAAATATGGAGAAGAGAATATTAGAAGTTAATAAGTCATTCTGCACTGACTATACTACTCTTTTTTTTTTTGCAAAATAAAAATATAGAGGAGAAACAGGGAAGTAATGCACTACCCCCAACTAGGGATGGGTGAATCAATAAACATTTGACTGTCCATGTAAATAAGGACTATTCATCTTATTCCCCCAGCCCTGCTGCCATGCAAAAGCAGAATAAAATGGGTCTTTTCTGGAAGATATTTTTCAATTATTTTTTGCAAGGTCTTCGGAATTGTTCCCATACCACTCCAGTTCTAACTTAATGCTGAATTTTGTTTTTATTATTTGTATTAATTATATTTTCACTTGGACCTTGGACCTTGGACATGTATTTCTTTTTAGCTGTCAAAGTTAATGATTGAAGTGGTCTCAAACAGGGGTCCCCAACCTGTGGGCTATGGCCCACTACTGGGCCACAGCCAGGGGTGGGATTCTACAGGTTCTCACCTATTCGCTAGAACTGGTTGTTAACATTCTAAGCAGTTTGGAGAACCGATTAGAAGAAATTACTGGCCTAATCCTGTAAGGAAGGCAGGAAGGAAACATTCTGGGGTTGCTTACAGAAACTGCTTTTCCGTTAACCCTTATTACATTCTTGGCAGGATTGAAGTTCCTGTCTTAAGAACCTCTCTGGAGTTTTTTCCCCTCCTTTGATGGTATTTTGCTTGTGTGGAATGACCATTCAAAGTTACAGTGGTACTGAAAAAAGTAACTTATGACCATTTTTCACACTTACGACTGTTGCAGCATCCCCACAGTCATGAGAGGCCAGGCAAGGAGATGTGTGCCTTGATGTGAGTGATATTGAGTTGGCCACACCCAGCCAGTCACATGACCACCAAGCCAGGTCCACCCAGTCACATGACCACCAAGCCACACCCATCACCTAAGCCACGCCCACAGAACCGGTTGTTAAAAATTTTGAATCCCATCCCTGGCCACAGCCAATTGGCAACCGGGCCACATGAGTAGCCGGCTGGTACACCCATGTGCACGCGTGCACAGCCCCACTTGCAAGAGAGTCACAGGCACTTGGGGCCTCACTTGCCTGAGCATCGCAGGCACTCTCAGGCCCCACTTGCAGAACAACAGGTGCTTGCTTGCGTGCAAGCATGTGTATGCACCTACATCTGCTCCTCTCACAAAACCATCCCCTCTTCCCCCTTCCCCACCGCTTTGGGCCACCAACCCAAAAAGGTTGGGGAACTCTGGTCTAAAAACCAATAAATTAATTAAAAGAAATACAATAACATCCCAAACTGGTGCTTTTAAAATATATATTCAAATGTTCATGTCTGAGTGGTGCGGTGGCCTAGAGGTGGAGCTCTCGCCTCCCAATCAGAAGGCTGTGGGTTCGATCCTAGGTAGAGGCAGATATTTCTCTTTGGGCACAGTGAGAATATATCCGCTGAATAAAATTCTGCATTGGTGACAGGAAGGGCATCCGGCCAGTAAACAGCTCCATTCAGTTGCCCAGACTCGGCCACGCAAGGAATTATGGGGTCATTAAAAGGAGATGATGATGATGAAAAGCCTATGTCTGTTTTTGTCTGCAGGATCTCCATTCCTGCAGAGCCTTTTTATATTCTGCTCAATTAAAAAGTCCAAATCCTCTGACCCAATCTGCACCAAATAGAATCTAGGGCAGGATTCTTTCTCTTTATCCCCATGGATTTTAAAATTTATTCTTTTATTGCTTTCAAAATAATGACGGAGAAACAGGGAAAAAAATCCCACTCACAAAGATATAATACAAACATTGTCAAAGGAGAAAAAACACCATTAAGTGAATCTGATTTCCTCCCATTTACTTTGCTTGTCAGAAGCTTTCTGAGAAGGAAGTGTAGAAAGTGAGCACCTACCCCTCCCCTAGAAGAATGAAATATTTTGAGAAACTTTTAAAAAGGCAGAATATTATATTTCCCTGGATGAAAAGGGAGAAACATGCTCTTGGAAAGCAAGCCGCTGTCTTCCTTAATAGCCCACAGCAGATGTCAGCACTCAAGAGATAAAGAGATAGATAGCTCTATTCATAAGCAAATGCCCTCACCCAAGATCTAACAAAGGTAGGATTAGCCCTGAGCCACAATAGGAATTGCCCCAAACCCCTTCATTGCATCATCTCAGTTGCACCACCCCCAGCAGTTCAAATTTCAACCAAACTTAGCTCAGACAAACTCCTAGGATGTGTAGGTGGCCCCATGGGAGTCTGACAACAGCCAATAGAATACATGTTCTTGCACAGGAACAGGAAGCTCAAGTTCAAAGCCCAAGAGAAGGTATAAATACCCCACACGCTCAACTCCATGTGGTCAGCTGCGCAGAACCAGTCATGTGCATCAATAAATGGACCCTCTTTCCAATCAGCCTCCAGACACCATTTTGTCTCTAGTGCCTTTCTCCTAGCTTGGAACTGAACTAGATGGATATTTCTTCCAACAGTAGCAAATGGTGATCACATGATTCCAGGATACTGCAACTGTTGCAAATACATGCTGGTTGCCAAATGCCCAAATTTTGATTATGTGACTGTGGATGCTGTCATGTTTGAAAGCATGAGAGTCACTTTTTTTTTCAATGCCACTAACTTCAAATGGTTGCTAAATGAATTAAGACCTGTATATTAGTAGAAAAACTGGCAGCTTTCTTTCCCCACAAGGTGTCTCTCCAATCCAACAGTAGACTAGACCTCTGAAGCTAGGTAGAAAAAGTAAACATAAATATAAAAGAGTCTGTACATTAGCTAAAGCCATTTTTCATTTGATAAATTCCTGCTGGGTGGTTATGACGCAGATTGGACTTACTGGGGTGTAAAAAAATAATTTACTTTTTATTCTGTGTTTGCGTGTTAGATTGATTGCCTTTCAAATATTCTATCCAGCCAGCTTTTTTTTTTTTTGTGCTTTTTCTCATCTCTCCATTATTGTTCATTGGTGGAAAGGCAGGATCAACATTCCAGCAAGACACAAAGGCAGCCTGGGAAATTTTAGTTACACACAATTGTGGGCCGTGAGTTGTCTATACACACTCACTTATTTATTTAATATTGTTTTAACAGGACATTGAACACAAAAAGAATCTACCTTAAAAAAAAAACCCCAGAAAAGTACAAAATGTGTACTTTGATAATATAAAAAGACAAACATAATCTTAAAGAGAAATACAAATGCTCTACTTTTGTAGAACATGCTTAGATAGCTGGATGAAATCTATTAGGAAATGCTTAATTAGATAACCCAACAAGAAAGGGAAGAGGCTGCTGGCTGGATTCTGGAATTCCTCCCAACTTAAGAACATCTGTCATATCACCAGGAAGGGGGATTGAGAATGGAGGATATGGCCTCATTCTGACTCAAAGATGTCCTACCATGTAATGTTGGAAGCACATTAAGAAGAAGAGCCATAACCACCGGAACTAATGGAGAAGAGGCAGCTTAGCCCAGAAAACAAATGTGGATGTGGCAAACATCTCAGAAGAGACTCTTCATATTTTCTTGGGCTGTAAAGGCATGGTGGGGGAGAAAAATATTTTCAGACTTGCAAGACCCTGTTAATATAACTGTACAATAAAGTAAAATTATCCAGGTAGATTACTTAGCTAAGCTGATATCAAGCCCCTCATATGATTCATTGGGTGATACTTTTTTTTTCTGGATTTGTTGTTTCTTCGCAACCTTTAGTCTGATCCAGTCTATTTTCAAGCTTGATCTTTCTTTGGCCAGTGTCTCCTCACACACCCAATCTGGTCCTATTCTATTTCCCAGGAGTGCTACTGACAGATAAGCAGATAGAAAATCAGACTCTTGAACCCCTATAAACTAATTGCTTTTTAGCATACTGTTGAGCTGGAAAGAATAAAAACGGAGACTTGAAGAATAAAATAACCTTTAATTAAAAGCTTCTTCAAGACTTTTTTTTTGCTGCGTTCATTTTTCAGCCAAAGCTATTTCCAATATTTTTAAATACTGTTCAGCCAAATTAAAGCCACTTCTGCTGCAGCAAATCTAGTAACTAACAAAAAATGTGGATTAGGTTTTTGTGTTTGTCAGGTTATCATTCCTGAAGAAAAAAGACATTGAAGCTATAGACTAATTTATTATAAATGTAATTCCCCCCTCCCCCCACAAATTACAGTTTGCTCTCTGAGAGTTTTGGGATCTATACAAACAGAGATTGGATTGCATCTGAAATTGCAATCTACAAATTGCCTGTAAGAGATTGTTTCTGTCTTCAATGAATGGATTGTTTCCTTAATTACGGTAAATGGCACCAGCCATTCAGGACTAAACCCCTTGGAGAGGGAAGGGCAGTAACCAATCTGGTCATGCCCTTTTCTATGGTAACCAATCATGTCAGGTAGCACTTTCCTGATCTTACATGATGGAATAATCAATAGCTTCAGTGAAGCTTGAGGTTATTCTGCACTTATTAACTGGGAGTGGGAGACTGGCTGGAGAAAGATTAGTGGGTGGGAATGCCTAAGGCCATAAAATAAGCAACTGGTTGCGATGGAGGCAGGAGAATAGGCAACCAATGGAGGATATAAGGCAGTGGTGGGATTCAGATTTTTTTACTACTGGTTCTGTGGGCGTGGCTTGGTGGGCGTGGCAGGGTAAGGATAACTGTAAAATCTCCAATCAGAGGTGGTATTTGCTGGTTGTCCGAACGACTCAAAATTTCCACTACCAGTTCTCCAGAACTGGTCAGAACCTTCTCTGAGGTATGCAAAGAAGGCAGAAACAAATGGCCTCTCTTTTGTGAAGTAGAGTGTGTTGAAGAATGAATCATGGGAAAGAATTGGATTGCTCACCTGGCTGGGATAGAAGCTACTCCCGATTTTTGATTCTGCCTATGGGAAGCCTATGGGTTGACAATAGGGGAGTTGAATCTTGGACCCCATCCAACTTTTCTTGTGCTGCTTCCGCTTCCATTTTGTATTCTGCCTCATGGGGCCCTATCTCTATCCATCAGTGTTTCCCTAGTCTCGCTCCTGAGACCATAGACGTGTGAATTTTTCCGCCCTGAATCAGAATAAGGCCACCTTGGCTCTCTTTAAGGAGGCCTTTCATTTGTTAACAGCATGTGCCTGTCCTTGGCATCCCCAATAACTTGATATATATTCAGGATTTAAATGTCTTCATCCACAAACCAGTTTGGTTAGTTGATTAGTCTATCTGTCCTTTGTTTGCTGGCTTTTGGTATTTCCTGGTATCAAAGCACAGTGAAAAATGTGGAAAAAACATACTCTGAAATGAATTTCTCTAAGACTTATAGTTGGGATTATTGGATGTGGGTTTTGTAGCATTAAAATAGCTTTCCTCAACCTTGGATCATCAGATGCTATTACAGGTTAATTCCAATTTTTAATAGCCAATAAGGATAATGATAATGACTATGTAGTTGTAAGCCGAATAGTATCCAAGAATCATGGTGGGAAAGGCTTGTTTTAAAACCTTTGGGTCAGTGAAACTAGATTGGTTGCCCAATCAGTTGATTTGTCCATCTATTCCTTCTGCTCTTCTGCTAAACAAAACTTTCACTGTATCTCCACACCAGAAAGAAAGACAAAGGGCATCCTGCAGCATAACCTGGGGCCTTCTCCCTCCCACCAAAGTCATCTCACAAATGGGTGTTGGATCTGGGAAGGTCCAGTGCCTGCAGGGTTCTTCTGACCATCCTCTAGAAATGCTGACTTATTTTCCCATTTGAACTGGCATCTATTTATCTACTCATATATAACATGCTTTCAAATTGTCAGGTGGGCAAAAACTCACCCCATCCCACAGTGTTAGGACTTGAACCAGCATCATTAAGCCAGTGAATCACCACACTTCTGATTCAGGTGACAGAGAAGAATAGGAAAATAGACTTGAAAAAAACAACAACCCCATAATTTTAAAAAAAGGCCAATATGAGCAATTTATGAAAGTGCTTAATTCTCTGTCCCTGTAACTTTTTGTCTATTTGTTAGGCAAATTTTTTCTCCTGTCAACTCCAGATAATAAGTAATACACCACAAAATTGTCCTGACGATCGTGTCAACCCTCAGTTTGATTTGAGTTAATTTAATTTTAATGAAAATTAAAATTCAACGAATGAGGTGTAGTTTATATTACCATGCAACATGTTTCTTCTGGCAGATGAAAAATGATTGCCAATCACTTTTGTAAGTGCTCAGGAGAGCATTCCCATGATTTTTGGGTGGGGTGCAGTTTATGCATGCCTACTTTATGTGGTTAGGCTGTTGGTCCACCTAGGCCATCCGCCGTTTGAGAAAGATCCCTGGGACATTTCTCCTGGCTAAACGTAGGGGAAGAATTTCTCAATGTCATATAGCAATCCTGGAGTCTGAACTTGACAGCATGTTTTTAACCAACAGAACAAAGAGCTCACAGTTGGCTAGGCATTACATCAGGCCCATCTGTCCTGCTAGCTAATGCCCCTTAATCCTCTGCAATTAAATTGTATGGCTTTCCTTTAAACATATCTTGGGGAATCTGTCTATTTCTGCGGTACATGAGGTAAGAATAACAACAGGAGTAAATGTCACATTAGCCCCCCTGACTCAGATGGAAGGAGAGACATACTCTGAACCATAAAGTAGGTTCTTGTCCAAGTAAAGATTTCACAATTTTTATGAGACCAGAGTCTGATATGATTAAGCGGTGTGATTAAACAGGAACAATTTCCCTACTTTCACACAATTGACCCATTCAATATGAGGATGTCCGGGTCACAGTTAAAGTAAACAGGTAAAAGGCATGCTATTGAAATTAGTCTGTGGCCTACGTGGTAGCTTAATCTATGGCAGAATTAAGCTGCCAGGATTCAGTGATAGCTTTGAAAGGGTTTGCTTTGAAGCTTAGCATTAATAGGAGGTTCCCTCCCAACCTGCCTTTAACAGTCCCTTGGATTTATTACTAAAGGTGGATCAAAGCTGAAAGGAAATATTGGATTGTAGATTCATTCTACTTATTTCTGATCATGAACTGCAAGTCTGGGAATGTGGCATATGGCAACAAATATGAAATAGCTAATAAGGTAGAATACTGTGGGCAATGGGTGATATTATGTAACATGGCAATATAACAACAGTTTCTAGGGTGGTGCAATACGCTGGAAGGGAAATTCTGTATGGGGCTACTGGTTTATATTGTGATTGCACACGCGGTGTCCTATTGCAATCTGCTTTTAAGTAGGGTGTTTTAGCAACACATAGAATTTTTCAGATTCTTGAAATCCTCACCAAATGAAATAGGCTTGAATTGCACCGCACAAGCTGGAGCAAAAATCACTTATACTACATACTTCACCAACAATAGAACACTATGTACAAGCCCAACAGCCATAATTTCTGAATGAATCAAGGAATAACCTTATTCCAGGGTGTTGGGTCTTGAGGTCATTTATCTATTTTTATAAAGTCTCGAAATAAAATTGACAAAAAATGTGGGGAACAAAGGGAGAAAAATCTATTGTAATGGTATTAGCAGATGAGAATCTCATATATTTTTAAGGGAAAAAAAAAGCTGAGAAATGTCAGCTGAGCTCTAACTTATTCCTCAGCTCAGCTCTAATATATCGATCCAAAGTAAATACAATTTACTTTGACAGTCCGCAGTGCTTCAAGTTACAGACAGAAGTTATTTGTATGATCTTTTTTTGTTGTTGTTAGGACCTTGGATTGCAAAGCATTTCTGGTGAAATCAGTGATTTCTGATAAGCAGGAAAATCTTCAGGCATTGTTTAAATGTAAAAAGAAATGATGGTTTTATGCTGAGAGACCTGGCAAGGTTCTTCCATCAGATGGGACTCAGCAGTATGCTGAGGTAAATGGAGAGGTATTGATAGGACACAAGGAGCCTGAAAGGGATGGAATCAGCTAGAAAAAGACAACTGTATTTGAGAAGTTGCAGAAATAGTGCTATAAAATGAATAAATTCAGTGAAAGTAGAAAAAAAAGAGGATCAGACTAAGAAATTAGGACAAAGAGCTGGAGTTCAGAGAAGCAACTTGAAATAAATTATAGCCATTGAAGCAAAATAAAAGAAAAGTTATTTTCTTTTTCTTTTAACTATGTTAATTTTGACTACTGGGGTGGCATGAAGAGCAGTTCTGCCTACAGATATCAATTTGACTAATTTCAGCTTCAGTTTCTCATACCTTTGATCATAAAAACATTAGGTTCATATTCTCATATTTTGTGGAAAGGAAGGAAGATCCCCTCCAATTTCTGAGTTTCATGGGAAAATATTTTTTGTATCCACAAACTCCTAATATATATATTTCATCTTAATTTAGTTTACTTTTAATGCATTGTGTGTGTATACTAATGTGTCTGTGGTAGGGAGAGCTGCAAAGGGGAAAAAGGCACCTTTTCACATTTGGGGACTGTATGTGGGGGTACCTAGTTTGATCCAGGAGCTGGGAGTAAACTTGGTTCAGAGTTGCCTTCCGTAGTTAATTCTCCCTTTCTCCTGCAACTGGAAAAAGCCCAGCTGAGCTAGAGAGAGAAGTTAGTTTTCTTTCTCTGGCCAAGAAGGTGGCAAGAAGGAGAGCAATGAGAGAAGGACAAAGGATTGTCTACAACATCTGGCTTTGCAAGGGAAGACTGATGACAATCCTGGGAATAAGAACATAGAATCATAAGGCTGCAAGGAACCTAGGAGGTCTACTAGTCCAATTCCTTGCACAAGGCAGGAGCCTAATACCATCCCAAATACCATCCCAAATCCCTAATACCAAATGTTTATGCATTTCATTTAATTAATTTAACATAATCATTAAAGCATGTCAGGTGTCTATTTTTCTCCCGTTTAACAGTGGTGGGATTCAGTTTTTTTTACTACCAGTTCTGTGGGCGTGGCTTGGTGGGCATGGCAGGGGAAGGATACTGTATAATCTCCAGTCAGAGGTGGGATTTGCCGGTTCTCCGAATTACTCAAAATTTCCGCTACCGGTTCTCCAGAACTGGTCAGAACCTGCTGAATCCCACCTCTGCTGTTCAAGCAATGACAGTTGCTTCTATTTGTTAACGAGTTGAATTGAATTGGCATTCTTCAGTCTCAAGAGACCATGGTATCGTGCTATGAAACTGGTAACTGCCACTTCCTGTGTTGTTTCAATGCTGTATGCAAAGCTGGAATGTCTTCTCCAGAACAGGGGTCACCAACCTTTTGGACCTCAGGAACCACCAAACTCATAATTTTAAATCCCACAGAAAATCCCCCCAAAAGTCTGCAGGAAAATTCCCCACCCCATTTTCCTACCGTTTGATCATTCTTTATTTGGGATCACAGGATACCGTCTTCAGCTCTGTTCTCAGGGAGGGTGGGAGAGACTTTTGGCTTCATGTAAGGAAAGCAGCAGAAGCAGCAGAAGTCTTTCTTTCTCTCCCCCAAAATCTGCCAGAAATGAGTCTTTGCGAGACTTGTCATGCTGGCACACCCTCTTGGAGCAAGATGCCTTGCAGGGTCCCAAAGACTCATTTCTGGTGGAGTTTGGGGGAGAGAAAGAAAGACTTTTGCTGCTTTCTTTGCATGTAGCTAAAAGCAGAAGAAGAAAGAAGCGGAAAGAAGCAGCCTGGTGGCCAGGTGAGACGCATGGGGCACGTGGAGCAAGTTCCCCCCCCTGTCCTTTCCCCTCTCCCCTCACTACATGTTGTTTGCAATGCAAGTGACACAAGCCTTGTGTTCCAGCGGGCCATGTGGGCGGTGCAAACTTGTGTTCCTGTGCAGCCTGGATTAATTGCTTTGGGGGTGAAATTTCTCTGTGGACCACCAACATTTTCTCGTGGACCACCAGTGGTCCCCAGCCCACTGGTTGCCAACCACTGTTCCAGAGCACGAGGCCTGGGTAATTTAAAATGGAGGATAAACTGATACCCAAGCAGCGTCACTGAAATAGTCTAACGGAACAGGAGAGCCGATACAGTTAGTTCCAGCTGCGTCACAGGAGTTACCAGAACATAATTGCACACAGTCACGAATTGCTTCCAGGACTCCTGCTCTGGATTTTGCCTCGAGGTTGACTCCTGAAGCCTTTTCCAATAATAATATAACCACAAGGCAGTGGAGGTTTGAAATCAAAGTTTCCCTTCTCCTAGAGGATGGTTCTACTGTTTTATCTGCCGTTGGGGCATAAAGCCCTCTTCCACCTTCAAAACTGTTGACCATCTTCTCCTGTTACTCTGGAAAGGGGCCCTTACAAAGCGCTGTTAGCAAGTTAGAAGACCAGTTATGGGAATGGGATAGGAGTTGGCAGTGGGGATAGCAAGTTTATGCTAAAGCATAGATCTTCACAGATTGACTCAGCAGTGAGTAAAGGCCCCGTTTCTGTCTCTTGCAGCAAAAGTAACAGTTTTGTGTCCCTATCAAGGCCACTGTAAAGCAGTGGTGGTATTCAGCAGGTTCTGACAGGTTCTGGAGAACCGGTAGCAGAAATTTTGAGTAGTTTGGAGAACCGGCAAATACCACCTCTGACTGCCCCCGCCCCCATCTATTCTCGGCCTCCTGAGTCCCAGCTGGTTGGCTGGGTCTTCTTTTGTTGCCCTGCACAGGAGAACAGAGCTGGAAAGCAGGTTAGTGGGGTGGGGAGGGAATGGAGATTTTGTAGTATCCTTCCCCCAGGAGTGGGGAGGGAATGGAGATTTTGCAGTATGCTTCCCCTACCATGCCCACCAAGCCACAACCGCAGAACCGGTAGTAAACATTTTTGAATCCCACCATTGCTGTAAAGCCTAGGTTAATATATATAACTCATAATAATGGGGACCATGACATTGAAAATTATATCGTAACTTATCAGCATTTAAATGGCCACAAGATTCCAGACAAGCAGTTGTTAATAGCAAATAAAAATAGGAATGTTTGTTGCCATCTAATAGTCATCTGGCTGGTCATCTGGAGCGGTCCAGATTTGATAGCCTTATATTACTTTAAGAGCAACTTTTTGGCATCTTGGTGCAGGAAGTGTGAACTGTGCATATGCATGGAAGAATTTAGATCAAATGGATTCGTGTCCTCTTTTCTTTAATTTATTCACATAAACAAAGCTAAGAAATCAGGAAATGTGCAATAAATGAGATGTCAACCTGCTTCTAATTAACCATTCAAAATTAGTTACTACATGAATCACTTATGGCAATTAACAATCAACTAAATGTGCAACAGCGAGAACATACCTGAATAAGAAAACATTTTCAAATCAGTGTCAAAAGCAGATTTAAAAGGGAATATTTTTTTAAAATATATATTAAAAAACTTCTTGAAAAAAGTTTAAAGCTTAACCTAATTTCTGGCTGGTAAGATATGCCAGCATGGTTTATTTTATGTTCTGTTCTTGAAATCATCTGGATATTGTACTATTTTTTTAGATATAGTACCTCTGACTTTTTGGTAGCAATATTGTTATCATTGTTGTGCATTCTTTTGCATTATGTTCAGAACTTTTTATTGTTCTTAAAAGTATGAATGCAATGAGAATTCTAGAAGTGGTAGCTCTATAGTATTTGGAGGATACCATGCTGGTGAAAGATGCAGAGGTTGCTGAGAAATAGATATTGCTGATTGGCTGGATCCCTGGACAAATGTATTGCCACTTTTTTAAAAAAAGGATCCTGCAATATTGTCATAAGGGCAAGACAACATGAAGTGGAAAAGGTACCCTTCAATATTACTTCCTATGATATTGTCCCCAATTGTAACAATACCAAGGATAGGCAACCTTCTATCTTCCAGAGCACGACAACTCCCATTAAACCGGGGGTGTCAAACTCGTGGCCTGCAGGATGGATGCATCATGAACTGGCCACACCCACCCCTGTTTTAGCAAAGTGGGTGGGGAAGTCGTGATATGTCAAGGGACGACAACATGACGCTGCGAGTTTGACATCCCTGCATTAAAGGATCGTGAAATTGTACCCCCAAATCTGGTGCTTTGCCTGTCTGCTCTTGCAAACACAATTCTCATATATGTTTACCCAAAGAACATTCCATTCCAAAGGGTTTGAGGCATATGGCAGTGCAGCTGTCTTTGTTCTTTAGAATAAAGTTTTTTTATTCATTCTCACATAGTCCAATGGGACTTTCTCCTAAGGAGGTGAAAGGAGTATAGGTAGACTTAGACCAGGGGTGTCAAACTTAAGACCTGGGGGCTGGATCTGGCCCATGAGGTGCTTGGATCTGGCCCATGGGGCCATCCTGGAACCAGCAAAGGACCGGCCTGTAGTGCCTCTGCCAGTGAAAATGGAGCTGGTGGGGGCATGTATGGTCCTCCCAGGTCCTGTTTTCAGTGGTGATGGCGTCCTGCTGCTCTCTAGCAGCAAAAATGGAGCTTCTAAGAAAATGGAGCTCTGTTTTCACTGGCAGAGAGCTGGAGGAGGCCATCATGACTGAAAACAGGGCCTGGAGAGTACATGCATCCCACCCAAGCTTCATTTTCACTGGCAGGGGGCTGCAAGAGGCTGTCGTGGCCAGAAATGGAGATCAGGGTTTGAACCCATTTTTGCTGGCAGAGCACTTGGACCACCACAAGCGAGCGACATCAAGCTGACCATGCCTACCCTGGCCCCCAAGGTCAAACACAACCCTGATGCGGCCTTCAATGAAATCAAGTTTGCCACCCCTGCTGTAGATCATCAATCCCAGTTTGTACAGAATACTGTGAGCATGACTGTGGTAAATGTGGACTCTGGTTGTTCACATGGCATATTGACAAAATGTGCCTAGTACTGTTCTTAATATTAGCAGGTATGTTCCATGCGGAGCAAATGGTTTGGCAAACAGTGAAGACCATAAAGCAGGAGTATCCAACCTTGGCAAGCTTATGTTGTGGTTAGCCGGCAGCAGGTGCAGATGGCTGTGGAGAGCAATGACTCTGATGAGAGTCCAGGACCATCAGGAAGTGGACTGCTGCCTTCAGGGATTGTGGGGGCTGGCAGCAGTGACGAGAAGGTTCCCGAGGAGCCTGTGCCAAGTGCACGTGAGCGCAGGATGATTCGTAGAAGAGAATAGCTCGAGCAGCACAGGTGACTTGGGAGTAAGGATGCAACTTAATGGCCCCTCCCTCCAGGGAATATAAGCCTGGTTTCAAACGTTCTAAGGACTCAGCATTGTGTGTGGAGACTCCGACTTATCTGAAGAATTCAATGCCATCTTTTATCTACAGAGAAGTTACTTGTGGGTTAAAGCTGTGAAGGTTTGAGTTACTGTATTTGTTTGAGATTTTCTTGCTGGTAACAGGGTTAGGTCAGAACACCTTAAGATTTGTAGACTTCAACTCCCAGAATTCTCCCACCATTTCAGTGCTGCCAAAATTGGACATCCCTGCCATAAAGGGAACATAAGCAAAGACCAGCACTATTAAATGCACCTGGAAGTTAATATATGTGTTCCCCTGCTGAAACCAGACTGAAAGGGTTCAAATTAATTTGTTTCAAGATACTCTGAAGCTGCAATGTGACTATTTTTTCCATCTATTCTAACAAGGGAAGGTTGGAGGCAAGAGTGAAAATTGTCCAGAGTCAGGTTCAATAGTGACTTCTTTGGGAGGAGAATCAATACCTCTTTAAGAGATGGCAGAACCACCTACTCCTCAAGGATGAATCTACTGCAACCCAGACCCAATCACATATATTTCACTAACCTGGATCTAAAACACAGGTGGTCAAGAACATTGTCTGCTTCACCAGCACTAACACACTCATCTCAGATAATCGAACCAGACTGGGTCTCAGTCATCTTCCTGGAACCTCAGGATTGAAGTATAGCTTGAAGTGAATCCAAGCATCTTTAGCCAACAGAGCTCTAACATATTCCTTCTCAGTGGAATTGCAGGTGAAATTTTGATTCCACCTTTACAAATAATATCTTTTAATAGGACTCCTGGATACTACAGGAAGTACAGTACTAGATGATTATCTATGGACATCAAAAGAGAAATATTGCCCTTACTACCTTTCATTAGACCTTAATAGGAGCTCTAGGTTGTCCTTAGTTGGGTTTATTTCTCGTAGTCCATCGATGACAGGTATTTCTTCTCCTATTTCACCTCCTTTAGCTTCTTTGTAAGCTGAAGAAAACCCCAGTGTCTATGAGAGGAGAGAGGCAGCCTGGTGCAATCAAGGCCACAGCCACCCTTTCATTCCAAGAGGTGACTAAGATCTTAGTTGAACTTTTCAGCAGACCTTCAGCGATATCCCAAGCTTTTTCTGGAACTCTTCCTTAGGCATCTTAAGTGGAAATGAGAAACTGGCCTTACTATAACATGGGAATAGTGGTGATCTCCCTCAATTCCAGATGCTGCTGCCGATGCCCAAACAAGAAAAACGGCGACCAACAGTATGTGATGAGTCCTGGATTAGAACTAAGGTTGACATAATGCCATGAAATCCCAAGCTACCTCAACTCCACCCCCAGAGAAGCAGATTGAATTACTGTATCTCAAACAATATACCTGAGGAATTTTTTATTTTATTTATTTATTTTGATTTGTCAATCGCTTACAAGATAATAGGTATAAATACAATATATACTGTACATAGTTAAGAATACATGAAATGGGTACATATAAGAAAAATAAAAGAAACAATAGGACAAGGACAGTAGGCACGTTGGTGCGCTTATGCACACCCACTACAGACCTCTTAGGAAAGGGGTGAGATCAATAATAGACAGTCTAAGGTTAAAGTTTTTGGGGTTTGGGGAAGAAACCAGAGTCAGGTAGATTATTCCAGACATTGACCACTCTGTTGCTGAAGTTGTATTTCCTGCAATCAAGTTTGGTGCAGTTAACCTTGAGTTTATATCTATTGTGTGCTCTTGTGTTGTTATGGTTGAAGCTGAAGTATTCATTGACAGGTAAGTCATTGCAATGTATGATTTTATATACCATACTTAGATCAGACCAAAGACGGCGTAATTCAAGGTTTTCTAGGTCTAGAATTTCAAGTCTGGTGGCATAAGGTATTCTACAACAAGTAGAGGAGTGGAGAACTCTTCTTGTGAAATATTTCTGGACTTTCTCAACTGTGTTAATATCAGATACGTAATGTGGGTTCCAGACTGATGAGCTGTATTCGAGTATTGGTCTAGCAAATGTTTTATATGCTCTAGTTAGTAGTGTGATATTACCAGAGAAAAAGCTACGTAAGATTAGGTTAACAACTCTTAATGCCTTTTTGGCTATGTAGTTACAGTGGGCTCTAGCACTTAGATCATTAGAGATGAGTATTCCAAGGTCTTACAGAGCTTGGATCATCAACAAGGTCTTGACTATTCAGCTTGTATTTTATTTTCTGATTTTTTTTTGCCAATATGCAAGACAGAGCATTTATTTGTTGAGATTTGAGGTTGCCATTTGTTTGACCATTCTGATACATAATCGAGATCTTTTTGAAGGGTAGCAGTATTGTCTGTGGTATTGAACAGCTTTACGTCATCAGTGAAGAGAACACAGTTGCTCTTAATATGATCACAGAGATAATTTATGTAGAGTATGAAAAGAGTTGGTCCTAGAACACTGCCTTGGGGGACACCACTGTTGACAGGTATAGAATTTGATAGGACACTCCTATTCGATAGGACATTTTGACCATTTATTGTCTGTTTGACAGGAATGCTTCTGCCCAGTTATGCAGTTGTCCAGAGATACCATAAGATTTTAGTTTTAGGAGTAGTTTGTCATGTACCACTGCATCAAAGGCTTTACAGAAGTCTATGTAGATTGTGTCTATAGTTTTGCCCTGATCGAGTTGTGTAGTCCATACGTTTTTGCAGTGTAAGAGTTGCAGATTACAGGATAGTTTTTTTCTGAAACCAAATTGTTTATTAGAGTGTAGGTTGTTTGTTTCTAAGTGGAGGATAATGGATTGGTTAATAACTGATTCCATGACTTTACAGATGACGCAGCATAAGTCTTTAATTTTCAACTAGGCTGGGGTCTCCCTTTTTGAAGATGGGGATGACCGTGGCTTGTGACCATAGTTTTGGCAAGGAGCTGGTCCTGAAAGATTTTTTCAAAGATTTTGCTTAAAGGTTCTGCTGTGGCAGTGGGTAGCTTTTTTAAGAAGTAGGCACATATTCCATCCGGTCCAATAGATAGAGATGATTTTAGATTGCGTAGTGCTTTTTCAACATTGTCTTCTGTAAGATTGATATGTATTAGATCATTGTAGTTTTCTGTGGTTCGGCTAGGAAATACTGGGCATGATCCATTGCTGTTTACAAATACTATGTTAAAAAGGTTGGCTTTAATGGTGTCATTGTTGCAGTCTTTACCATTAGGTCCTTTCAGGGATGAGATGGACCTTGAGTCTTTTAGTTTGTTGTTTACATAAAAAGCGCGGGTGGAATTGGTGCATATTCTATTCTATTCTATTCTATTCTATTCTATTCTATTCTATTCTATTCTATTGTCAATCTAGCTATGTCAAGATGCTCAGATAGGGGGACTGTAATGCAGTGAGGGAGGGGGTGATGGTATAGCAGCAACTATCTTAACAGGTGCCTAGAGCCCAACCCCAAAACCAGGGTCTCATATACAATTGCCTCTGAACACCAGTAGTATGTCCCAAATGACAATGGTTCTTACACCCAAGTTCCTGCTTCATGCTGTGCCCCAAACCAAGACAGGCACATTTCTGAGAGGGGTATTCCCCACCCTGATCCTCCAGATCCCATGAGGATACCCCACACCAACCTCCTCACCTATGATTTAACTACAGATGAGAGAGACTTTATCATAAACAAATTTTATTTTGATCAAAGCTAATTGCCAAGCAAATTACGGTGCTCTTTAATTCAGGGTGGATTCAATCTTCATATTCTCATGCTGACACAAGATTCAAGTAAAAGAACCAATTGCATATGGAAATTTCTCCTAAAGTGAAACATTATAACAAAGATGGGAAAAGAATTTCCTTAAACCAACTTCCTTTGTGTTGTGATACATTTGCAGATACAGAAATGGATTTTGTAAGAGTTAACTGACCTTTTCTAATGAGCGCTGCATTCCTATTTCAGATTTAAGTTCCGAGAATTTACAGGATGTCCTGAATACAGACACTGGGTAGTATTTTAGCAAGTACTTCTCTCAGACTGAACTGGTTCAACTACTGTAAATGTTTCCTGAGCTTGTCAGCTGGAAAGCTAACAGACTGTGTCTGAAACCTGAGCGCTGTGTGATTTTGGATGAGCTCCTGTTATTTGCCCCAGTTCCTGCAAATCTAGCAGTTTGAAAGCATGCATATGCAAGTAGATAAATAGATACCACTTCAGTGGGAAGATAACAGCATTTTGTGTGCCTCAGCCTATAGTCATGCTGGTCACATGACCATGGAAGTATCTTCGGACAATGCTGACTCCCTTAGCTAAGAAACAAAGATGAGCACAGTCCCTTAGAGATGGATAGGGGGAAATTGTATCTTTATCTGTACATTGGTAGCATTAGGAATAATTGGCTAGCAAGAGAAAATAAACTTGGAATATATAGGCTTTTAGTCTGACTCTCTCTCGCTCTCTCTTTTGGTGTGTGTGTGAGTGTGTGTGTGTGTGTGTTTGGAATTTTGTTTGGCATTTTATTGCTTTTATCTATGTTTATTTTGTTGAATTTATAAAAATACAGAAATGGCATATGACTTCTTTAAATGAACAAGAAAATGATTCCTAAACTATTCAAGACATAAAGGGGTCACTAAACATGAGGATTGTAATAACACTTTATTTGTATTATCAGCCAATGTTTTCTGTCAAAAAGGCTCTCCACATGATACATATAAAGCAAGGGAAAAACAGTGCTCATTTCCACTCATTTATTTTTAATGGATGTAGAGAAACATAAAAGTTCACTTTCTGGTTTATTAACAACAATATTATTTAAGAGAAAGTACATCTACTACACCATTAACTTTCTATATTACATACCCCACAACTGCTGCCTACCCCACAATCCAGAAAAGGATTTGAGCCACGGTTATGAAGTGGAAATGCTTACAAGTTAATGGGGTTCAGAGAGAGGATATGGTGACTTTGAGAGGGACGTGGCCTCCTCCCTCACAGCGTGGACCTATCTTTGCTTCCTCTCCAGTGCAGTGCCAAGTCTTTGGCCAGAATATTATCACAGGGGCTTTTCAGGAATATGAGGCTTGATGGACATCTCTTCTCAGGGAGGTAAGGTAAGCATCACTCCACAAAGCTTTCCAAGTTACATGTGTGAAGTATAGTTCATTGGGTGGTTCTCCTGACCAGTGGGATCTGAAATTGGCAGAGAGTTCATAGGTCTTTTTAAGAGAGCTAACCATAGTGCAATAGAGATATTACTGGCCCAAATGCCCCCTCCCCCTACATACATGTGGGACAGTCACATTTTGGAGACCCCTGAAACTGTATTCACATGATTATTCGTATCCAATCAAGACTGAGAACCGCATAACATAATTAGCCAGTTACCATGCTCATTTGCAAAGAGTTGTGCAAACGACAAGGGGGTCTCATATATAAACCCCTTTTGTGGCCTTCTGACAAGCAAAACCAATGGGGAAGCCAGATTCATTTAATAGCCATCTTACTAATTTAACAACTGCAGTGATTCACTTAACAATCCGGGATAAGAAAAGTCATAAAATGGAGCAAAATTCACTTAAAATTTTGTCAGCCACAGAAATTTTGGGCTCAACTGTAGTCGTAAATTGAGGATTACCTGTAGAAGACAGGGCTAATCTGATGTTTTGCTCTCTGAGGTGGACAGATGCTCCCAATTTGAGAAGCCAACAGAACAATTTAAAGCAGAAGTCTCCAAACTTGGCAACTGTAAGACTTGTGGACTTCAACTCCCAGAATTCTCCAGCTGGCATAGCTTAAAGTTGCCAAGTTTGGGGACCCCTGATTTAAAGGGGCCCAGGGAGCACAATCACAGACAAACTACTATTTTTCAAAAGTACCTGAGAGGAATGTCTATCAGTGCTCAAGCTGACAAGGTAGAAACCAAGTCAGATGTAACTGTAAACATTGAGCTGATGTCTTTGACTCTCAAGCCAGGGAAAAGTATGTCCCAAAGTCCATCGAGTCAAAAAAAGGAGAGGAAAAGAGCTAGGTTTTAAACCCTGGCATAAATATAAAGCTTGATTTCTATATACTGCCTATATGTTGGTTCATTCCATTGATGCACCCAGTGTCCATCTAAATGGACAGCCATGAACTTGTTGGGCTGGGTAGCCTATGCTTTTCTGAGAGCAGCTGTGGGGTTTCTCCCCCAGTATTCGATGCCACAGTCAGTGTGTGCAGTGACTTCTAGAAGCAGCTGGCAAATTTTAGATAGGGAAGGTAGGTAGACACAGGTTTCATTGATCAGATATATTAACAAGTAGGGCTTATCCATGGATAGGGGAAATCATCGTGGCAGATTCTTTTATTAATCTGGCTTGCAAGCATGGTTTAAACCCTTGGCTTGGAGTTAAATGCCATGTCTGCCTGCAGTGGACTAAGTAGGCAGGGCATTAGAATTTAATTTGGAACACCTTAATTTATCCCTTTTCTTGCAATAGTAAGACATTGTTTCTCTGTGTTCTGCATAATAAAAATGGGTGGTGGGTAGTGAAGCCACTCGTGCAGAATTTGATATAATTATTCAGCACACTCACTGTTCCAGCGTGAGTCAGCCCTATTTCCTGATGGCTGCTGCAGATTATCTTCAGGGACAAAGAATCCTTTAAAAATAGCCAGTCTCTCCTCCCTGCTCAGTCTCTGGGGACATAGGACATAGTTGTAAACCACAGAAGCCAAGACAGCCCCTATGAAAGGTCCCATCCAGTAGATCTGCAGAAAGAAGCACATGAAAAGCAGCTTTGAAGAATACAAAAACATTGCTTTGTCAGGCCAGGGTCCTTTGTATACCTTGGGTTAGTTAGATGTTAGTTAGGTGCTAGACAAACCACCAAGAAACAAATCTGACCCAAATATTTTGACACTTGAAAAGAACCAGCAATTTCAATCAGGGTGCCATGATTCCATCTCGTCTCCACATGCTTCATGGCAAAGTATGTTCTGAAGACAATTGCTGCAGTTGTCTCTCTGGTTTTATATTCTACTTATAGAACAGATTTCATGCTTAGCTAATACTTGACTGTTTACTAAGCAGAATATACTGCATTTATGAAGTCCTTGGTGCTCTCTGAGCTTGGATGGGAGTTTTTTTGGCCGACATTTCATTACCAAGCTAGGTAATGTCATCAGTGTTAGTAGGGAGTGGGGTCTGCCCTGTCCATAGTTGGTAGGAGTGGTCTTAGTGGTTCCTTGATAATACATTTGCTAATTTGACATCAGCAGAGCAAAGTTTAGACCACTGAAATAGAATCAGAGTCACCGTGGAGCACAGGGTTTTATGTTTTAGTTTTATGCCTTCAGGTCAGTCTTGACCACGGGTCCCCAGACTTGGCAACTTTAAGACTTGTGGACTTCAACTCCCAGAATTCTGGGAGTTGAAGTCCACAAGTCTTAAAGTTGCCAAGTTTGGAGACCTCCGGTCTTGACTCTTTGCCACAGTTTGGAGTTTTCTTGGCAACATTTTTGGAAGTGGTTTGCCCTTACTTCCTTCTTCTAAGATCTGACAGGGGTGGGGGGGGGGCTAGCCCAAAATCACTTAACTGCCTTTGTATCCAAGGTAGAAACTGAAGTCACAGTCTCATGGTTTCTAACTTGATAGCTTAATCCCGACACTAAATTGGCTCTCTGCATACAATTAGGGGCGTTATTCTTGGATCAAAGGGAAACAGGATACTACAATGGTTGATAAGGGCCATTGAGGATCATCATCCTTTGTTTGAAGACCTGTCTAAAAGTGAAGAAATGTAAGCAGAATGAAACTGCCCATCTTCAAGGAGCACACTGGGCTAATAGAATATGCACACGACTTGAACAGTTTCCTCCACCATAGCGGGTGCATCGAATATCTACTGAAATAACAACTATTTCTAAATATTAGCTTGTGAATACTATGCATACTAGTGTTTTGTTTGTCCTCTGTACCAGTTGTATATTTGCTTATTTTTTTAGACAGCTCCCCATTCCTATGACACAATTTCAGAGCAAAATCTCTAGATTATCCAGGACGAGTCTTTCTCACAAATTGATTAGGCCCCTTATAAGCCTTTCGTGCCAGCAGGTGATGAGAATCATTTTTTTAAGTGATGAAATTCTCTTGGTTTAGGTCCAGAGAGGTGGAAATAGAACTGTGATAGTCTTAGATTGGCAAATAGTTATTCAACTTGTATGCTGATGACACTCAGCAGTTCAGGGCCCTGCTTTGTCTTCATTACTGATTAGGGTCTTAAACCTTGCCACTGTTTTCAATAACTTCACATGTAAACCAGTGTTAAGACTCTGGACAAACAGAGTATCTGATGGATGGAGCTGGAAGAAGGTTTATCAGTGAAGGAAGTTGGTGTGAAGGAAGTTTGTGTAATCTAGGCTAACAAATGAAGATCTGGGCTGACAGAGTTAGCAAGGAGAATCTTACCCAGTGAAAAGGACCGAATTTTCCCAGTATGACAGCAGGGGCAAAGGATCTTGCTGGATTTAAGGAACAGCCAGTATAATAAATCTGTTAAAGGAAGAAAAGGCACTAGTTTAGATTCGTGGTGGTCTTCTGTCAGGAAACTAAAGTAATCTTTCTTGATGCCTGGACTTCAAATCCCAGAATTCCTCAGCTTTCTTAACCATTGCTAAGAATTCTGGAAGCTGAAGTCCACATATCTCAAAGTTGCCCAGCTTGAGAAACATTAACTTTAAGTATTCTATTCATGGGGGAGCTTTTCTCTTACTTTCTCCCCAATCCTGCATAATTTATTATTGACTCTTTTGTGGAGATTCTTTGCCTCATTTAGATGAACCTCACTGTCGGGATATTTCCCATTTCTTATTACCCATTGCAACAACATTTGTATATAAATTATTTGCAAACACTTCCTTGAGTTTTCTCCTGTGGATATAAATTTGAGATGCTCTAGATATTTGGCATCTAGCACTACCTCCTTTCAGTACAACAGTGGAAGCTGTGTTGAACCCTCTCAGAAATATGCAAGGTTGCCATGTATGCCCCTTTATAAGAAATAGCTCTCTGTATGGAGGGATCTCATATAAAGGAGCAGAGGATTATATGCCAAATCCAGTTTAAAGACAATACATTATGAAGCTGAAGTTATTTATTTGTAGGAGCATCTAGAAAGCAGACTGGGCAGCTCCATGAGACATCTGGTCATAATTGCCCACATTGAGTGAATGGTTTTGAAATTATATTGAAAATATCAAAAGTATTTCTAGATTTGCATGCAAACATATAAATTAGATCCTGCCCTCACATGGCCTGCTTGTTAATGCTTTCCTTAATATTGCATGCATTACAATGTTACACATTTGTAAATATAATACGAAAGACGGAAACAAAATTATCGTTCCAGCATACATGATTATTCAGTTAGATACACATTCCAACTCTTAAGAAATTGGTGGAAATTGAGGGGAAAAGACTATCCTGCAAATAAATCCATGTACAATTAACTACTGTTTGCAGAGTTTCATTTCTGCACTTTAATAACAATATTAAGGCAGACCTATTCTGCATGGGGTTTCTGAATCAAAGGTGTTGGTTATATTGATTTCTGAGCTGAATTGTTTTGATACTAATTAAGGATGTGAGAAAGTTCATCAGCTGTGTCAAAACACCTGTGGCTTCTCAAATTTGCTCAGTGTTTAGTTTTTTACAAGTTTTTCTTTCACCAAGTTTGAATCTGAACTGATCTAGTGTCTCTCAAAAGCATTTGGCCTTCTATTCAGCCTCCTCAAGTAAAGCACTGCTTAAAAACACAAATAAATAAATAAATAAACTTTTGATAACCTTGAAATGTCACATTATAAAAACGAAATCAAACAAGTCAACAGAGAGTGATTCCTCCCCCCTATTCTCATAAAATCTTACAAACTCCTGCCCTCTTTACTTCATCTTTCTTTAACAGGGAGATGTCTTCTGCTGTGTTTCCTGCAAGTGAACCTTTCTGCTAAATAACTGGTAAAGAATAAAATGCAAGGGACTCACCCCGACAAGGTGAGCCATAGTGACAGCCAGGCCGATAGACAATGCTGCATAGCTTCTGTTCTCTCTCCTGCGCTTATCGGTTACGGAGAAGATGCACATAACCATAGAAAAGGTTAGAATGATTTCAATCATAAAGGCTTCACCTGAAGTTACATCTTTGGGGACCTGCCAAAGTGTCAGAAAGGAGAGTTAAGAAAAAAAACCAAAACCCAACAACACAAGCACAACACAAACAACTTGTTATGCTGTCCTTGTAAATTTCCCACCAACACAGTCTTGCTGTTGTCTTCCCAAAGATACCTTACTAGGAAATAAATTCCATTGCATGGGAGGAGGACATGTCAATTTCTCCCACCCCCAACTTTGGCTGCAGGTTTTGTTATGTATGTGGAATTCTTCAATAATTGTTGCAGAAGTAGCACATTTGTTTCAGATGAAAGAATTTTCCCCAGTGTGAGTGGCCGGCTGTTGATTCAATCATAGGAAGATCCATGGAGGGCTACCCATGAGAGCACCTCAGCACTGGTAGACTCTCTTCCTTGCCACTGCGGGGCCATCTCTATCTAGAGCAGGGGTCTCCAACTTTGGCAACTTTTAGACTTGTGGACTTCAACTCCCAGAATTCTTCAGCCAGCTTTGCTGGCTGTGGAATTCTGGGAGTTGGCCCACAAGTCTTAAAGTTGCCAAAGTTGGAGACCCCTGCTCTAGAGACTTCCAAAGATAGTCAGTTCCCTTTCTTGGGTCTTCTTTAATTAAACCTCACAATGCCTCTGTTCCCTCCTGTTGTCCCATAAGGAGATCTCAAAGATAACAACTCCTAATACTCACAAGCGCCATAGACTGGCTTTACATATAAAGGTTCTCCATAACAATTATGCATAGTAGTTTGTTATTACCCTTCTTCTTTTGAAAGGAACACATCTCATGGCCTAAATACATGTCAACTCTAAAGCTCTCAACAAGACCAGATGGATGCTTCTGTTGTAGAAAGTTGCTTCGGAAAGGAAAATTGGATCCTGCTCAAATCACACCCTATCACCCTTGGGGTTAAATTCCTTAGGAGAGCACCCAGAAAACTATATCATAGGGTCTTTTGGCAAAGTCAAAGGGGCTCCTAAAGAATTGCCTGTTTGGCTTATGTTCATGTACTGACCCAACACAATAAGTTGGGAGTCATGCACATAAGCTTCTTTCAGATTAATTGGCAAAGAAAGACTTACCTGATTGACAAATAGTGTTGAGCGGACCTCTCCGGGTGTCACCGCATAGATGATTCCTGCACCAGCAAGGGCTCCCATCACCTGTAGGATCGTATAAAATACAAAGCGGACGATGGAGATCTGGTTCCCCACAAAGTAGGCAAGGGTGACAGCTGGGTTGATATGTGCACCGCTGATATGACCAAAGATTTGAACTATAGTTGCGACCGTTAGTCCGAAAGCCAAAGAAATCTGGAGAACGCTAGGTTGTTCCAAAGGCCACTTGAAGGATGAGCCCAAGGCAATGCAGAGAAAGATTGCAGTTCCTACAAATTCACTTAGAACAGCCCAAGCAAATTTGGCGGTTAGAATCTCTGCTTGTCTTTCAGTAGTAGCCATGGCTGGTGCAGTAGACACCGAGTGGGTGTTAGCATGGAATTTGTAGACACCACGAGCAAGGAGTAAATTTGCTGGCCCATGCTGCATGCATTTATAGAGAGAAAGGGATGGGTTTAACCAAGTATAGGTGGGGCCAAAGAGAAACCTGTCAGTCATCCTGAAGGTAATTTCGGAATCAGGACTACTATATTTCAATGTTAAAATATCCCAAACAATTTCCATAGCTAATGAGAAAACCCTAAAGAGGGCATTCTTCTCAAAGCAGTAGCCTGTTTTGAAAAGACTTTTAGAATTATTTCAGAGCATTCATAAGTAAAGGTAAAGGTTCCCCTTGCACATATGTGCTAGTCGTTTCCAGTTCTATGGGGCAATGCTCATCTCCGTTACAAAGCCGAAGAGCCAGCGCTGTCTGAAGACATCTCCATGATCATGTGGGCAGCATGACTAAATGCCGAAGGCACATGGAATGCTGTTACCTTTCCATCAAAGTGGTCCCTATTTTTCTAATTGCATTTTTACATGCTTTCGAAATGTAGGTTGGCAGAAGCTGGGACAGGTAACGGGAGCTCACTCCATTACACGGTGCTAGGGATTCGAACCACTGAACTGCCGACCTTTCTGATCGACAAGCTCAGCGCCTTAGCTACTGAGCCACCGCGTCCTTGCAGAGCATTCATAACATCATAGAAGTATAGGACTGGAAGGGACCTTGGAGGTCTTGAAACAAATATGATGGTTCAATGTCTTTCTTTTCATTTTCATTCTCTGAAAAGTGGGAATTCTTATATTTTATTTTGTAGCATGCCAGTCAATGCAACTGTATGCATTTAGATGGAGTGTATGAAGCTTTGCTACAGGAGCAAGTTCTCATATGTCAATCATATGTTCTCATATGTCAATATCAATGGGGTGATCTTGGAGGGTCCTGCCACAGGTCCATGTGACATCTCCAGTTCATTTTGGTTTCTTCCTGATATAACCGAGGCTGTAGAAGAGAAAGCCACTTGAAGCTGAAGACCCTCATAATTGCAGTTGAGGAGAGAGTTCAAAACATCCTTGTTTACACAGGCCTTCTAATTGAACCTGTCATTTTCATAAGTGTAGCTGTTTTAGCCCCTTAATTATATGCTTTAAAGTACACCATGTAATTGCATTGATCGTTTGTTTACATGGTATTTCAGTAGCTTTTATTCACTTTTTGAAAGGTGCACTAAGCCATTAAGGAAGTGAGCAGTACAGGCATATTTTAAACAAACAAATGAGGTTCTACACAATTTGTAACTTGTGCTGCAGATTCACCATCAGAAATTTAGGGACGAAAAGTAGAAAGTTTTGGTGGGCAGGGACTATTGTCAGACTACGTTTTGCTACTCAGCATATATTTCCTCTCTTTTCTGCTGATCTGAAGTTATCTTGCCTTCCGCTGCTTTGGGCTATGTTGTGTTCTAGAGTCACAGATGCCAGTCAGAGTAACACCAAGTATTATGCTAGTAGCAATCATATTTCCCTATGTGATGATGTCACGAAACCTATTCAGATTGTGGCCACAATCTTTACTGGTTTCTAAGAATGAGCGATGCATCTTTCATTTTCATAGTCTTCATTATCCAAGCAGGATGGATAATGCATGTATGGGGCAGAAATGTTTGTGAAATCTACTTGTATAAACAGCATTTCATAAAGCCCTGTTTTGTTCGCAGACTGGAGGCACTGAGTAGATCAAAAGGACCTTTTAGTACATTTGCTACCAAATTGCACATAATGTGAAAAATTCATTTTGTCTTGTGGCCACTTGAAAGGGGGAACCTGAACGATGGAAAGATAAATGATGAAAAGGAACAATATGGCATTGAATCAATGGCAATTACAATAACAAATATGATAATTTATGATATCTGATTTCACAAAAAGTATGTGGACTGAAATGCATATTGAAGGATTTTAACTCCTGCAGCTATAGAAAATGTCTAAAGTCCACGTCTTAGAATTGTTTAAAAAAATAAAAAGTGGAATTAGAGCCAAAGTTTTTCTTGAAGCAGCTTGCAGAGCAAAAGCTGAAATTCCTTCTCAGGTGAAATAATTATAAGGATGGCCACAGAAGTTTCAGCAAGATTATGGTGATATTTCTCAAAAATTCCTGATTGCTAGGTTGTTTTTAGATTTTCCCAATAATGAAATTCGGCCGTAATTTGTCATTTCAGGTCAAAGATCTTAGAATGTTTGAAGAAATTTTAAAAGACATTCACAATTTTGATAAGTTTCATGAACATCTCAGATAATAACAGAATAAGAGAGTTGGAAGGGACCTTTGAAGTCTTCAAATCCATCCTCTTGCTCAAGCGGGAGGATCTAGACCACGGGTGTCAAACTCACGGCGTCACGTTGCTGTCATGTGACGTATCACGATGGTTTTCCCTTCGTGGAGCTGGGGTGGGCGTGGCCTGGGCGTGATGCATCCAGACCATGGGCTGTCAGTTTGATATCCCTGCTGTAGACCATTTCAAACAAATGATTGTCCAATCTCTTCTTAAAAACCTCTGGTGTTGGAGCATTCACAATTTTTGGAGGCAAGTCATCCCACTGATTAATTGTTCTAATTGTTAGGAAAACTGTCTCACCAGAAAACGATAGCATGAATGGAGAATTGAATCAAGTGAAATAGTGAATCGTCCTTTTTCAGATTTCATTCAGACTAAGATAAATGCCCATAGGAATAATAAGCACAACACAGAATTGCATTAGTATGAATGCTCTTTTTAGATGTGTTTCCCACCAGGACTTCAAGTGGGTACTAAGAACCATGCTTGTGTTAACATTCACTCATTAAATTTTCATTTATTGGCTTTTATTAATCTAGAATAAACTAAATGCATAAATGAGGGGGGGGGGGGGGGGGGGGGGGGGAGGAAACAAAGAGGAAAATGAATCCTGAAATAGACACAAAAACTTTTTCACAACCTACTTTGGAAAGGAAATTTATAGAATGTTCACTAGTCCAAATGCAACCCACTCACAAAGAACATTTTCCTATCTAAGCTGCACTGAAATGAATTATTCAACCAGGTTGTGCTCAGAAATAATGTTTGAAAAATGTTGCTACCTAGGATCAGCTGCTACCTCAGATCTCACTGAGGGCTTAAAATGAAGCCAGAAGAAGAGGTATTCTATGCTAAGATAGCTCAAATGGCACATCTTCTATTACCAGTGGGTCTTACAGTCTATTGGTGCCTCCAAGTCAGTCCTGACTTCTGGCTTTGACAAGTTCCTGATGTTTTCTTGGGAAGATATTAAAAGTGGTTTGCTGGTCTATGTCATTTCAGAATATATTCACCTATATCTCTTTTCCTTTCTATTTTTCAAATGTGCACTTTAAAAAAATAATAATTACAATTTCAATACTGTTGACTTACAACAGTTCGTTTAGTGACCGTTCAAAATGACAATGGCACTGACAAAAGTGACTTAGGATCATTTTTGACTGTTACAACCTTTGCAGCATCCCCATGATCATGTGATCAGAATTAAGACGCTTGGCCATTGGTTCATCTTTATGACCATTGCAGTGGCCCAGGGTCACATGATCACTTTTTGCAACCTTCTGACAAGCAAAGCCCATGGGGAAGCCAGATTCACCTAACAACTGGGTTACTAACTGCAGTGATTCACTTAACAACTGTGGCAAGAAATGTCATAAAATGGGGCAAAGCTCACTTAACAAGCGTCTCACTTAACAACATATATTTTGGGCTCAATCATAGTCATAAATTGAGGACTACTTGTACTTGTTATTGCTGGTATTTTTTAATGTATGTTGCTCAGAAATTTGTGACTGAGTGGTTGAGCAATGGAAGCAGTGAATGAATGAATGTAATATCTCTCTTCCACCATCCCCTTGACCCCATCTTTACATTTCTAAACATATTTATTCCTAAAATATTATTTATTTTTTCATTCATTCATTCATTCATTCATTCATTCATTCATTCATTCACTCAATTTCTAGAGCCACCTATCGCAATCCAATTACAGTGGTACCTTGTCACCTGGCTGTTTTGAAACTTGTCAAATTTGGTAGTCAATGCATTTTGACATGAAAATTTTGTCCCGGTACTCGTTGTTTGTTTAGTACTCGACTGCAAGCTAGAACTTGTCGATGTCAGTTGCTCATCATATTCCTTATGGGAAAAATTTATTTGGTACTCCTCATTTTTGGTACTTGTCTTGCCTCCTAGAACCAATTAATGATGAGGACTGAGGTACTACTGTAATTCTTTTTATTTTCATACCTTTCTGAGCTGAAATCTGCATCTGATCATTCAAGCAATGTTGGGTGGGGGGTTGGGGGGAAGCAGAGAGCAATGTTTTCATCTGCATATCAGTTCAGGGTGTATAGTTCAGCTAGATCAGACTTAGCATCGATCAGATTGCCCATGAGGGTCAACCCAAGAGGCACCTACAGTATCATGCAAATGAACACAGATTTGCCTAGTTCAGGGTTTTTCATACTGTGTCCTATAGAACCCTAGTGTTCTGCAAGAATTTGCTGAGGCTCTGTAAGATAGTAAGGGTGGGGGGAAAAGGTTATGTGAATATGGCCATTTTTATATCACTAGAGCTTTGCTCCTTGATCAGGGGTTCCATGGATTTTTTGTGGCCTGCACAAGTTTCAACAAGCCCGAGAGCATAAAACTGGTCCCTTTTCTTAGCCATTTGATTTATTTTACTGTTTTATTTTATTTTATTTAGAAAGCTTTTACTCTACCTCTCCCCAGTCACACTCAAACAAATCAGATTAATCTATTCAAAGCAACCAAGAAAACAAAACAAAACCCAAAAATGAAATCTGTGGTAAAGCGACAGAACCAGGTGACAAATAATCAAGACAGATATATTGAACTATATTTAGACAGAAAGGAAATTATTGGCATGTTATGTTATGTTGATGTTTTATTACATGGTTAGATGAAATGTTAGAATGCCCATAAATTACCTGTTGAACATTTCCCTATCTCCAGACAGCAAACTTGCATTGATGTGAGGAGAAGCCATTTAGTTGTCATATACAATGCACTGGGCAGAATAAACAACCTTTGAGGAACAGGAGGAAGAGCAGCAATCAAGTCAAGGGTCAGATACAAGAAATCTGATTTCAGGGCAGAAATGTAATTGGAGGAAGCATCTCAGACATGGCTGTCCTTAGTTTTCATGAAGCTAAAGGGAGAGAGAGGGGTGTAGCACATTCAGACTTACACGATTGTGTTACTATAACCTTATCATTAAAAGTAGCATTCAGCTTATGTATCTTTGATTTTCAAATTTGGTCTATCTCGCAGGGCTGAATTAGGATAAAATATAGACAGCAATTGCTGCTTCAAGCGTTGATACGATTATGTTGACTCACATATGACATTGGGTGACATTCCTTAGGAATCGCTTGTACATAGCCACACTAAGAACATACTTAGAGATTAATAAGATGTGGGTGACAAATCCCTAATGTACAAGACTAGGAACCTCACCTCTGCATTGTTATTGCTTTTGCTGCAGCTGTCCCAGATGGGAAACATTTGCTTCCTGAGCTGCAGATGATTCTCTCTATTGTTTATTTGATCCTCCCATCCTGGGCAGAAGAGACATTCCAGGATATCCCTTCTCACTCCTACCATTTTTACTCCACCAATGATAGGAATGGCCCTTCCTAGATTTATTACCCATTGCATTACTGTGGCGTGGTCTGGAAAACAATGATGAATATGTAACTGAGCATTCTTTAAAGACTTATACATATTGAATCTTTTATGCAGATACCTAGAAAACAGGCTCCCTTACACATAGGTCATCTAGGTAGTGTGAGGAAAATGCAGGAAGGGGCAAACTAATCCCAATTCAATTTGAATTGTCAATATAATTTTGATTGTTGAATCAACTTCCTCTACCAGCTCCCTTGGGTGATTTTGGCTTTGTTTTCAAACTTTTCATTATTTTTTTCCCATATGTTAATGAGACATAATTTATTTTTGTTGGAACTATTGCCTCCTGTTATTTCATCAATGGACATCATCAGGTCTAATTTTCTGTCAATGTGGATTTGCATCTTCTCATCCCATCCTGTTTACACATCAGTAGCACTGTCAACCACTTAGTGAGTGAGTTTGCTTAATGATAGCAATAGCACTTAGACTTATATACCGCTTCACAGTGCCTTACAGTCCTCTCTAAGCAGTTTACAGAGTCAGCATAGTGTCCCCAACAATATGGTCCTCATTTTACCAACCTTGGAAAAATGAAAGACTGAGTCAGTCTGAATCAAACTCCAGATTGTGGGCAGTGAGTTAGCTTGCATTACTGCAATCTAACCACTGTGCCACCGCGGCTCTACATGTTAATGATCTACCTGTTATTATAATGACTGAGTGAAAATGGCGTGCCTATGAAGAAATGTTCTACTAGATTAGACCAAAGGAGGCTCTCAATAGTCATTCAAGCAGATCAATGGATACAGTTGGGTGCAAAAATTTAGTTCAGATTGTATGCTTTGATGAAGCAAACTTTGTGTGCCACATTCCCCCATGACTGCAGAATGGCTTATGAGAACTATTATGAAGATAACAACAGAATGCCAAAGGCAAGGTTCCCAGCATCTCTGTTTCTGATTCAGGAGCCCTGTCACCTTAATTAAATCCAAATTCTTTTGTAAAGCCATAATTTGTTTTAATTTAATTCAAATGAAGTGCTATTTGATTTGCAAATCATTTTATCCCACCCCAAGAAATCAGAGCAAATTTCTTCCTTCTCCTTTTCCTCCTCTTCCTCTGGTATTTCAGCCCAATTAACTGATATTATACAAAGTTTATGGTTACAGTAAATTGGGCTGATATGCCAAAGTGTGGACTCTCACTTTCTGCTTGGCCCATCGCTGCTATAGACCACTCACCACTTTGTCAGTGCAGGAAGAGCAATAATATTTAGACTTATATACCACTTCATAGTGCTTTAAATCCCTCTCTAGGCGTTTTACAGCATCAGCATAATTGCTACCAACAATCTGGGTCCTCGTTTTACCGACCTCGAAAGGATGGAAAGCTGAGTCAACCTTGAGCCAGTGCGAATTGAACTGCTGGCGGTTGGCAGAACTAGCCTGCAATACTGCATTCTAACCACTGTGCCACCACAGCTCTTTTGAATGGATCTCCTCCTTCCCCTCCATCACCACCACCACCTCCTCCTCCTCCTCTCACTGCAAATGAATCCCATGCCTGGGTTTTCCAGCTTTAGTTCAAAGCAGCCATTTCCTGGCCCGAGCTATCTTAAGCCCTTCAGGCCAGGTGGTTTCCAGCACAATTTTCCATTCTAGCGGAAAGCCCATCTCTGGTTGGTTGCAGTGTCTGTCCATCAACTTAGCAATTCATTGCTAAGGTAGCTGGTTGCTGCCCTAGCAACCAATTCATCTGGGGATGCCAGGCTGGTAGATCTCTGCCATGCTTCATGGGCTTAGATTCCCAGATGCTGGTTTAAAAAGGCTCATCATCCCTGACCTCCTTTCAGCACCAGTTAGGAATTATGGCCGTTGTATTCCAGCAACTCATGGGACCCAATATCAATTGGGAAGCATTTTTTTCTTTTTAAAGAAAAAAAGCGGCAATACAAATGTTCAAATTGTCCAAAGAGAGTTATATCCAACCCTAACAGATGTGTATGAAGGTAGTCCTCAACTTACAACTGTTCATTTAATGAACGTTCAAAGTTACAACAGCACTGAAAAAAGGAACTTATGACCATTTTTTATACTTTCGACCGTTGCAGGATCTCCGTGGTCACATGATCAAAATTCAAAACATGAGTGTCAAACTCGCAGCCTCACATTACCATCACATGATGTACCGTGACATTTTCCCCCTTCATGGAGCTGGGGTGGGCACGTCTCAGTTTGACACCCCTGATTCAGAGGCCTCATATTTATGATAGTTGCAGTGTCCTGGGGTCATGTGATCAGCTATTGTCATCTTCTGATGAGCAAAGTCCATGAGGAAGCCAGATTCACTTAACCGCCGTGTTAGTAACTGAAATGCAATGAATCACTTAGCTACTGGGGCAAGAAAAGCTGTCAAATGGGGTGAAAGCCCCTTAACAAATGTTTCACTTAACAACATAAATTGTGGTTGTAACTAAAAAACTACCTGTATATGTAGGTGTGAAAGAAGTATTATGGTGATTCGATAGAAGTTCCACCCATTCTTACATGCGTACCATTGACACAGTTTTTGTCCCTTTGGTAAAAGCTCTGCCAACACCTTTGAACGCCACCTAGTGGTCAAACTATAGGAACACACTGTCCATGCAGAGTGGATCTTCAAATCTGATGTCTTCCTCTCTGACTGGGATATGTGTTGTACCAGGGAGCTCTACTCCTTCTGCTGTACCACATGTCTTCTGTACAGGGGTGGGATTCTACCGGTTCGGCCCAGTTCTATAGAACTGGTAGCTCTGAAGAGCAGCTGACACCAAACCGGTTTGTAGCGACAATTGTCTGGTCGTCTGTTTGGCCTACCCGGGCTCTAGGCTGTCCTTTAGTCTCTGCATTTTCCTCCTCAGCTGCTTTGTACGGCACAGCTGAGTGACACTTGTCAGCTGGAGCAGGTGAATGCTTGCCGGACACGGTAATTTGTAAATAGCGCACATGCAAGCATTTGGTGCGCATGTATATGAAGTGAACCAGTTGTTATACTGGTAGGATCCCACCCCTGCCTCTCTACCACAACCCAGCCAGGAAAGCCTGCCTGTCCACCCACTCCTGCACTTGCCTGATTGTTACCAAAGATACTGGCCTGCCTTCAGGCTTAACAGTCTATCATTATATGCTTCTAACGTAGGAACCTTGCAGCCTATATAGAATTTTTCCGTTTGGGGCCCTTGGCCTCAAATGTGCTAGGAGCCATCATTGATCTTTGGCTGTCATTCTGCACCCATCCTCCAAAAAAGGGACCTGGGCCAGGACAAAGAGATGAGAGCCAGGACAATATATTTGATTTCATTTCTTCTGAATGAAAACAGCATTGAAATAATTAAACAATTCTTTTCTCCCTCTATTAATTCCTGTTTAATTCCTATGATCCGTGTTAAAAATCCCAAGCATTTGTGGGCATCAGAGCGCACTGTCTTATTTCTGAGCCAATTAAAAAAAAAAAAGACAATCTGAGCAGTACCTTCTTTAAAAGCCAGACTTGCATTGCAGAACCACAAACGTGACCAAGAGTTGTTAGATATTGATCTGTAAAAAGCTAATTGATAGTTCAGAAGAGTTTTATCAGCCAGATCAGAGTAACAAGCCAGCAGGGCTGGTTGTTCAGGATTGGGATTAAATAATCACCGCAGGATAGCTTTTTCCAGGGAGCGGACACAGTTAAGAGATCCTGTTGAAAACTGCTTTACTAATAAGACAGAAGACGAAGGGAATTGTTGGAGTTATAACTAAACCTTAACTTGTATCTCCAAATTGGTGGGCATGAACATAGATTATGTCAATGATGTAAGCTAAACTAAAATAAAATATCCAGCCTCCAACTATCTTCTCTAAGACACTTATAACTGAAAAGTTATTTTTCTCTTAAACTGGCATGTTGCCTCAACTTTAAAGCAACAAACATTTTAGAGGGAAAACTTTTACTTCAGAGATCAAGAAATGAATGGCAGAAGCTCTACTAGTTTCTAAGGCAGATATGGGCTGGGGAATGGGGAAGGGGACCATTAAATGGCCACAGAGCTTTCTTAAAATATCTATTTGCAACCATTAAATGGCAGCATGGAGTTTTTCAGCCCAGATCCAGGAGTACTCTGGATAGCTAAAATCGATGGGTTACATTTCAATAGGATTTTTAAAGCGTTAACTTGGGACAACTCCATCAAATAAAACTGAAAAAAAGAAAAAGGCATGAACTAAACCTTAACTTGTATCTCCAAATTGGTGGGCATGAACATAGATTATGTCAATGATGTAAGATAAACTAAAATAAAATATCCAGCCTCCAACTATCTTCTCTAAGACACTTATAACTGAAAATTTAAAAGTACCAGAAGACATTAAAGAAAATGCTCAGATAAACAAGGCTTTCGAGAACTGCAAAGGAACTATTCCATATGCACTGCCCCCCCATCCCCCTTTAAAGCCATCAAAATATTATTGTCTCAAATTTTTGAGATGCTGCATGTTTTATATCAATCAAAAGAACCCATGGGTATATTTGATCTACCAACATGGCATGGAAGTTTAGGGCTCTATAAAGCTTTCCTTAATTAGCCTTAGTTTGACAACATTTTTTTTAATTTGAATGAGTTGATGTCAACCCTTCAAAGTAGATTAGGTCAGAAAATTTATAGGTACAAGAAATACTAGAACTCTACTTTTATTGACCTAGAGACTATAGTCACATAATCCTGAAAGACTGTCAAAGCTTTCTTATACTAAAGAAAATCATGTTTGGACTATCTTGAGTTTCTTTCTCACCCCCTTCGATTTTTCCAAGCGAAGTTCATATTTTCCTAATGGCTGCTGCATATCTTTTTCAAGGCTGATTCTGTATTCCTCTACAGTTTAACATTATTCTGCTGATATGTAAACATGATGGGCATGACATCGACATGATGAATTATCCAAGGGGACAACATATATTCCTTTAAAAAGTATCCCCTTTTTAAAGCTTAAAAACTTGGTAACTTTAACAACTTGAATATGGAGTTTTCTTGGCAATATATGGAAGTGATTTTCCATTACCTACTTCTGGGATGTTTTCCAACTTCACAATGTGTCTTTTAGTAGTCACCCATCCAAATGCTGTCCTGATCCAACCTGCTTAGCTTTGTGATATTAACCAAGGTTGGCTTGGTACTTCTACTTAGTTGAACCGTAGTCCTTATCTCTTGTTTAGCATGTGTTTTTCATGCTCAGTTAGTGCACAGGAAATGCTTGTTCCGATGATATGTAAGAACTCATTCCAACTGCTAAAATCAACATCATGTTTATGGAGAAATATGGTAAGATAAATAATCAGGATATTGCAGACTGAATATAATTAAAATATAATGCTTCAGACCTCCTATCAATGCAGCACCTCCTCTCTGCCACTGACTAAAGCAGCCTAACATTTTCATATTGAAAAAAAAGTGAAGAAAAGGTGTCATATTACTAAAGTAATAAATTTGCTATATTTAGTTTGCTGAAAAAAGCTTGTGTGACTCTTTCTGAAAATATTCCAGTTTCTGCCTTACTAAAGGATAGAGATGTGCACTTTTAAAAAACAGGTAGAAGCAGAAATTTCCAAAAAGGAGTATGGCCACTGAAAAAGTATAAAATGAGAAATAAATTACTGAAAAGACTTATTTTCAACATAGAATATTGTACTTTCCCTTAAGTTTTCAATTACAATTAAAATAATATAGGATAGAGTGACAGAAAATAAACCCAGGATTGGGACTAGGTTGGGCAACTGTATCTGCAGAATAAATATCTTTTAAAAAAGTTTTTACTAAACGATATGTGTGTGTGTATAATATATAAAGTCAAACAGTTTGAGTGTGCTTCTTGCCTGGATTACTTTGCAAGGCTGACAGAATATTTTATTGCCCTAGGATTTGCAATTGCTCCGGGAGCAGAAAATAGGTAGGGTTGCATTTTTTGCAAACTTTTATTGGGCATGAGTTTTGATTGACTTAGCATGTTTTTGGTGCAAACAAGTGAAGTTCAAGCAGTGAGGACTCCCGCAGGTGGGCTTCAAACTCCTTTCTAAAGCTTAGGAACAATCCTGTCTGGAAGTGCCCATTATTGCTTGCTCTTTCATGTGAATTATCCAATATTCCACATGAAATTACTGCAAAATTTTTCTAGGCCTCTTGTGAATATTGCATTATATACATTTCAGAGATTGCCCGAACAAAGGTAATTAATGAGTCAAAAGCTCATGTTAAACCTCAACAATTTCTGAACAGATTTTTTTTCCCCTAAAACCCAACACATTCTTGGTGATTAATTCCTAAAGGAAGAGGTGTTAATTTCCTCACCTATCTGAAAAGCCTCTTTCTAAACTCCAAAAGAGAAGGTGGCTTAGCCAAAGCTTATACCAACATGTGTCGACTCAGTTCTTAAAATATCCATCTATTCTTGATCTCTGTTGCTTATTCCCAAACTGATGCACCTCCTCTCAAATTAACAGGTGGAATCAGTTCCTTACTTATATTTGGCAGCAGTTGCATCAAAATAGGGTTCTCCTGCAAAAGAGATATAATCTTAGCTAAACCTGTGGTATTACCTGCCTAAAGACAGATAAAAGCAGTAGACATCCAATGGTATGCTGAATTACAACTCTGTAATTCATGAGCAATTGTAAAGCAGACCGAGAGTTATAGTTTAGCCCAGAGAGCTGCAACCTGCGGCTCTGGAGCCACATGCGGCTCTTTCAGCCCTCTGCTGTAGCTCCCTGTCAGCTGATCCCACCACTGGCTGGCCCTTCCCTTCCCCATCACTCCTTGCCTGGCCTGAGAAGGTAAGGGTGATGGTGGGGGATGGAGACTCGCTCCATATTCCAGAGCAGGAGGTGACTGAGTGGAAGGGAGTGGCCATGCCCACTCAGTCACATCGGTTGTTAAATTATTGGCTTCCGATGTTTTCTTTTCTGTGGGAAACAGGCCCAAATGACTCTTTGAATGTTTAAGGTTGCAAACCCCTGGTTTAGCCACATCAGAATGCTAGATTGATTACTCTGCCCCATTAGCTCTCGGTGAGACTTATAAATTCACTCCCTATTTCAGGGGTTCCCAACCTGGGGTGCTTGCACCCCCTAGGGGTGCGAGACGATATTCCAGGGGGTGCGAGAAAAGTCCAGGCAATTTTATTTATTTATTTATATTTGTTTATTTATTTATTTATTTATTATGCAATGGATTAACTTTGTTTTCATTTTAGAGTTAAGTATCGTTATTTAGTGGCCGTCACATACATAGCTGAAAAGATTCAATCCTACCATATATTTAATGCGTTCAGTACTTCCTAAAGTCTAAATTTCAGGGGGTGCGAGGTTCAAGTGAAATTTCTTTAAGGGGTGCAGGGTGAAAAAAAGGTTGGGAACCACTGCCCTATTTCCTTCCCCTGTGCTGCTATTCACAAACTTGCTACAAGAAAGAGAAATTGACCAAAGTAGCTTACCACAGAAAGATAGTGAATGATCCCGGAAGCAGATCAGCTTGGTGATCCGTATTACCTCAGTGAGTTTTGTTGTGCATACCAGTGTTCTCATTTATATTAACAGCTCCCTTAGGCTTGCTTTCCTTGTCCTCATAAGAATAGTAAGAATAAAATATTGCAGGAGACCAAAGACTGCAAAACAAATCATGGCTGTCATGTCACACCAACTTTTGTTTGTAAAAATAATAACAGGAGACAAATAAACAACTCAAGGCAGTCAACATATCGCTAGTGGCCTCGTAAACATATGTTGGCTGTCACTGGGAAGCCTGGTGGTACCACTAGACCTGGCTACCTTGGGCAAGGCGACAGTGCCTGACTGCATCATAGCCAGGAGACCCTCCACCTGCCAATCTTCCAGCAGTCAATGTTTTCTTTTGTTCTGCCATCTTACCTGGGAACAGCAAAGATGGAAAGAAACAAAGCAGAACTTTTTTCTCCTACTTCATAAGTGTAAAGAAAAGTCAGGGCATGCTGAGATAAGTGCCTTTTGCATCTTACATCCTGGTTTCCCAGGTAGCACCTGCTTAGGAGGTCCTCCATCACAATGTAAAGTCATTCGCCTCCCCAACCCCCAAATCTGATTGATGAGTTGATGTGGCCAAGGCATAATTTGAGAGGTGGGGCTAGTCTAGACTATGCAAATCTAACAGTGGTGGGATTCAATTTTTTTTACCCTACTGGTTCTGTGGGCGTGGCTTGGTGGGTGTGGCAGGGGAAGAATACTGTAAAATCTCCAGTCAGAGGTGGTATTTGCCGGTTCTCTGAACTACTCAAAATTTCCACTACCGGTTCTCCAGAACTGGTCAGAACCTGCTGAATGCCACCTCTGAAATCTAAAGGGTCAAACTGCTGTTGTCTTTAAGATGTTGGTCCTGTTTGGAGATGGTAAATTTGAGTTAAATGGATTCAAATCAGTCGAAAGAAAACTAAACGTTTCAGTAGGTTTTGGGCCTCCATTTTGCTCCCTGGGGATAACCAGCTTTCTTATATAAATCATTTAACTTATTGTCTCTCACAATTGAAGTATAAGTAGTCCTCGACTTACAACAGTTCATTTAGTGACCATTCAAATTTACAACCATTAAAAAGTGACTTATGACCATTTTGCACACTTATGACCATTGCAGCATCCCCCATGGTCATGTGATTTACATTTGGAGGCTTGATAAAAGACTCACACAGGCAGCTTCGCTGGGTTATGTGATCCCCTTTTGTGACCTTCTGACAAGCAAAGTCAATAGGGAAGGCAGATTCAACAACCATACAGATAATCAGAGTTGGAAGGGACCTTGTAGGTCATCTAGTCCAACCCCCTGCCCAAGCGGGAGACCCTACACCATTTCTGACAAATGACAGTCCAATCTCTTCTTGAAAGTCTCAAGTGATGGCGCTTCCACAACTTCCGAGGGCAAGGTGTTCCATTGGTTGATTGTTCTCACTGTCAGAAAGTTTCTCCTTATTTCCAGGATGAATCTCTCCTTGTTCAGTTTCCATTGTCTGGCCTACAGGCGCTTTAGAAAATAGCTTGACCCCTTCCTCTCTGTGGCAACCCCTCAAATATTGGAAGACTGCTATCATGTCTCCCCTGGTCCTTCTCTTTACTAGACTAGCCAAGCCCAGTTCTTGTAACCATTCTTCATGTGTTTTAGTCTCCAATCCCCTAATCATCCTGGTTGCTCTTCTCTATACTTTTTTCTAAAGCCTCAACATCTTTTTTATAATATGGTGACCAAAACTGGATGCAGTACTCTAGGTATGGTCTTACTAAGGCTTTATAGAGTGGTATTAGTACTTCCCTTGATCTTGACTGTATCCCTCTGTTAATACAACTTAGGATTGCATTAACTTTTTTGGCAGCTGCGGCACACTGCTGGCTCATACCGTGTTTCTCCAACAATATGGCCTCCACCAATAGGAAGGCCCAGCATGATTTCTAGGCATGAGGTGAAATTAAGCCCCGCCCCCAAAATTTAGGCCTATTTAAATCATGCGTTTCCCCGCCATTTCTCACATCGTTCGTTAGAACTACATGGGGTGAAGAGAAATGGGCGGAGGAAGGGCGCGGGGGGATGGGGAGAAAACTTGCCTTCAGGAGTGCCTTGCAGGTAGCCTAGGCTAGAATACCCCGATAGCCGATAGAAGCTCCCTGAAGGCAGAGTCTCCAGTCGCTTCAGGGCGTGGTGTGGCTACCCGTGTCCTCTCGCCTTTAGGGCAGTCTCTTTCAGGCGTTGGAAGCTCCCCAAGTGCAGTCACCAGCCACTTCAATTGGCCGGTAGAAGCGGCCTCGGGGCGAGCGTGCGCACACACTCCCCTCGCTGCGAGGCCGCTTCTACTGGCCGATCGAAGTGGCTGGTAACTGCACTTGGGGAGCTTCCATCGCCAGAAAGAGACTGCCGAAAGGCGAGGGGACATGGGCAGCCACGCCTCGCCCTGAAGCGGCTGGGGACTCTGCCTTCAAGGGAGCTTTCATCTGCCGATAGAAGTGGCCTCGTGGCAAGGGGAGTGTGTGTGTGTGTGTGTGTGATCACCCCGAGGTCGCTTCTACCGGCCGATCAAAGTGTCTGGTGACTGCATTTGGGGAACTTCCATCGCCCGAAAGAGACTGCCTAAAGGCGAGGGGACACGGGTAGCCACGCCACGCCCTGAAGTAGCTGGGGACTCTGCCTTTGGGGGGCTTTCATTGGCCGATAGAAGCGGCCTCGCGGCGAGGTACATGCGTATGGGCCACTCTAGGTGGGGGAGGAAATTAAGTCACCCCCCAAAAGACAGCCTAGCTGTTTTTTCAGGGGTCAAAAAAAAATAAGGCCCGGCCTTATTTTGTGAGAAACACGCTATTTAGCTGGTGGTCCACTAAGACTCCAAGATCCCTCTCACAGTTACTACTATTGAGCCTGGTTTCACCCAGTCTATATGTGTACTTTTGGTTTTTCTTGCCAGCCATGTTGCTAACTGAACAACTGCAGCGAGTCACTTAGCAAATGTGGCAAGGGAGGTCATAAAATGGGGCAAAACTCACTTAACAATCTCACTTAGCAACAGAAATATAGGGTTCAATTGTGGTCATAAGTAGAGGACTCCCTGTAGATGGCTCATCAGATATCCTTGACGAGGAAAGGTGGGGGAGAAACAAGAGGGTGGCTGCATTAAGTGTGATTAAAACCCTGTCTTTTCTGTACACACACCGACATACATTTACAAAGACGATGGCGCATCCACTGTGTAGGCGTGCTGCCGTTTTCACTTCCTTGCCTCTTCTCCCCCATGCTGTTCCTTAAATCTCACACACTTTCAGCCAAAGGTTATTATACACAGCCTTTCTTTTTTATTGATAATAAATAATACAATATACAACAAATAATGATAAAGCTCCCAGGCAAAATAGATTCTTCTTTTGCAGAAAAACAATAGTTGGGCATGGCCTGTTCCCTCCAAAATTAAGTTATAAAGCAGACAAGTGTGTAACATTTGTTCTGGACTTTTAAGTGAAGAATGAGGGGGCTTTCCCCCCTCATAAAAGGTGGTAGACTTTCTTAAAATTCAACTTTTGGTTTGGCCTTTCCTCACATTCCCTTGAAGTGAACCACCTCCGTTGTCACTCAGGGAACTTTCTCTTGGTCTTTAGGCCTCCAGATAAGATTATCTTTCTCTGCAAATAGATCGGCCCCGCCCCCCAATCAGGCACTCATTGAGCTCAAATTAGTTTATTTAAGATTTCTAAGTGGAGAAGGAGTCTTCCCCCTGCCCTATATATCAATTTCCTAAGGTCCACCAGAGAACCCTTTTGAAGCCAATTTAATTTTGTCCACATGGACGTTATCTGGTCCTGATCTTTCTCCAGAGCACTAAGAAAAATCATATCGTTCTCATTCTGGGGAGAATTCTTTCTAAAATTATCCGCATTCTTTTGTGGAGGGCAGGGGGGGGGAGGGAATCCATTTGGTGTTACCCTGAGGCGGGAAAGGGAGAGTGAAATGGTGACTCATCAGGTATTATAAGTGCATCACACTCCCGTGTTATTGCACCTTCCTATGCTGCTTCTCTGTCTGTATCTGGAATCCCAGCACATTGTTGTCAGCTATCAGAGCCAATTTCCATCTACTGCTATTGGTTCTACTCCTGGTCCCATTTCTACCAATTAATTGCACTTCTGATCTCCCCCGTTGACTTGATCTAATGATGGCAACTCTCCACTCTCTGCTCCTTCTCTCTCAGCATCAGAAACATGGAAGAATTGAGTCAGGATAACCTAAATGGCTATGGGAGATAGACTGAGCTCCATTGAACAGCCCTGAAAGGATTTTTGTCTGTTGCTTTGGGGGATCTATGTAAGATGGAAATTAAGCCAAAGCAAGGAACTTTGATGTGCTCTATTCCCTTTGAACCCTGAAATCACTTGAGGAAGGGAATAGCTAAAGGCATTTCCTGAGGACGCTTGCTTCCCTTGGCATTCTATGAAAAGAAAACCATTTATGGATCTTAAAGTACTACCTTTTTTTTTAAAGATTTGCCTTTCGGGGACTTCCTATAAATCCTCACAGGCTTCAGTGCAAAGCTGCTGTCAGTTTTTCCCTCTTTCACAAGCCAACCACAGCAGCCTTCAGCCCAGGGTTTCGCCTCATATTTTGGCTGCCTTAAATATTAAGATTAAAGATATCCTACGCATCTCAAAACAAGTGACAAATATTGATGCCTAGATGAGATGAGCTCAAGTCACTGTGCTCCACCCCCACCCCACCCCCCAAAAATGTCTGGAGCATATCAATAAACCTATAGTGGCAAATTCTGGACTCCTGCCATGAAGTCAGATGTCAATATTTAAACAAATGACTGTGCCCTGTTGTGAAAAAAAAATGTGGATAGAACAGTCCTGGAGCACATCCAGATTTTTGTACTCCCAGGACGTGAAGGTCCTGTCCTTGTCTGATTTTTGCTGTTTGAATGAGCCACGTTTTCTCATGCACTCACATACATGCAGCCGCGGGTTCAAGACAGTTATTTAGGCAAGTATTTAGACTCTTCAGGTCCAGGGCACTGGGGGAAGTTTCTTGGGCTTACAAGATATGCAGTGAGTGTTTATCATCATGCAAGCCATCAGGTTCCTTCTCTCCCTCTCCTTCTGATCGTCTTTGTTTATGGAGAAGACATTTCCATGCTTTTCTCTTTCTCTTCCCACTCTTCCTCTGACTCGTAAGTACCTTTGATGATGGCCACTCTTTCAGACATATTCATTGAGTGAGGAAGCAGAAGGTAGTTGTACAACAGAGAAGCTAGAATGCCTCCAGAAATGGGTCCAACCCAGAACACCTAAAAAACCAATACAAGGATTTAGTTAAAGACTTTCAAATTTTCCCAGCTAAGCCATAGCACAGGTAATACATTTACTGCATTGGTGGGTTTGTTTAAACCCGGGTTTTGGTTAAATGGGACTGAGTAGGTTTGGTAGGTTCTGAAATGCTATTCATTATTTTAACAAGTTGTGTGAATCAGAATATCACATTAAGACATAATAAAATTTGTTTTGACCTAGCATATTATGTGAAACAGCCTATTTCATAATGCTTCTGAATTTCAGAAAGATTGAATTGTTTCTGCTTGTACAAAATCTCAGTGACTTTTCAGAAGCTAGTATGAAATGTATCTGGGTAGCGATGTATATATCCATTCCTTGATGGTCTTCTGATTCTTATGAAATTTACATCAATTTGAAGGTTCTTTTTTATCAAAGCACAAAGACAGACAAACAAAAACACAATTTCCAAGGAAGGAAATAACGTTTCAGTGAGATTTGTGGTGATGTCATGGGCTTCTGCATTTCATGGCTTTTTCAGCTCACATTTTAAGAATCACACTTTCAGCTGAGATATGAACATGTGAGACTAGAGACACAGAAATCCTGTTCTGTTACGAATGTTATTGAATTTTTGGCTCAACATGGTTGCAAAGCAGAAGAGAATAATGCTATTTTTTAAAAAAAAATTTCTGGGTTTTATATTGAGTTATATATTAGATCATGATGTTACTGATCTGGAATAGACCATAATCCAACTCCATTTCTACTTAGTGCAAGAATCCATTTCTTATGATTTGGAAACAATATTTCTGTTGACCAACCCTCACCTTGACAAACTACAACATCAAGGTCCTTTTTATATGTAATGTTATTAAGGTAGGTATTGCCCACGCTATACCTGTGGATTTTTTTTATTTTTAATGAAGAACTTTGCATTTATCTGTATTAAATTCCATTCTGTTCTTTTCATTCCACTTTTCTAACTTATTATTATATCTTGGATATTCTATTTTCTTCAGTATTAATTATCCTTCCGAGTTTTATGTCATCTTCTAACTGAATAAGCATTCCTTCCTCTAGAAAGCTGCCATTAAGAATATGGTTCAATCCATTTCATTTTGATTACTGTGAGCTATGCTATGATAAATCCACTTCTTACCCAGTGAGCAGAGGTAAATCTTTTCATGACAACCGCAGGTCCAAAAGACCTGGCAGGATTCATAGAGCAGCCAGTGAAATAGATCTATAGAGGAGAACAAGAAAATAGGTTAGGCATATAAAATTCCCTTGCCACTTCAAGGCGGAGTTTTCTAAGAATCCGTCTGATCCCTCTCCTGGAAGATCCTTCAGCTACCACTTATCTTGCCATATATTAAAGGAAACCTGGTTTTTTGTATCACAGCAGCCAAATATTAAAAGGCGTCCCGTAGATCCTGCTCCCAGCACCAGTCATGGAGAACACAAAAGGTCAGGCAATACAAATCAAGGAAGAGTCATTGTTTAAGAGGGATTTTGGCACTTCCATTGGTGGCTGGATGCTACAGACAGAGGCTTTACCATCTTTGCTGAGATTTGGAGGAAAGACAGCCAACATAAAGTTCAACACAGGCACTAAAGGGATTGTGAGGACTGAGTGTTTTGAATTTGGTTAATTACACCACTCACAAAAGCTTCTGATCACAACTTGGGTTTCCAGCTCTTTGGGTTGCCTGGGCTGCATTGAGTGAAAAGGAATTGTCTTGGGTAAATTACATAACACAGTATGGTATTAATAACAAACTTTTTAAATATTCTTTTTATTGTGAGGCCATTTTACTAGTTGTCCAGGATGTACAGTATGTGGCCTGCAGGTTGTGGGTTGGAAACGCCTGGCCTCCGGTGCCTACAGTAGATCCTAAGTTTGTTCTGAAATTCTGTGCCTTAGAATTGGGATGAAGTTATCCTATTCGCAGAAAACCACCATATTTCTAATGGTTCTGTTTTGCAGAAAAGATTGTAGCTACAGATGTCTTATTCCCCTGGAGTTCACACACAAGCTGCTTGCACAGGAGGACAAACAGACTGTAATAGTTAGAGCACCTTATGATCTGAGGGTGGTTACCAGCCAAGAGTGGCAATGATGAGTCCTACGCTCCTTTCATTTGCTCCTTTCTTTGGCTTTTGCACAATGTGCACCAACAACACTTACCCCCACCAGACAGCCCAGGGTGACTGACAATCCAATGGAGAGAGACGGAGATCCCACTTTGTCATTTCGGCGGTTGTCGGTTGAGGCAAAAATGCACAAGACAAGCTGGAAAGTCAGGATAATCTCCACGACCACAGCCTGACCTGCTGTTGTGTTGTTGCTAAGCTATTTGAAGAAAAAGGACACAGGTTTAGACTTTAATCTGGTATGTTCTTGTCAAGAAGTCATTTTTGCTAAAAATCAAAAGGAATTGTGAATGCCGCGAAACAGAGCTTTGTGACTGTGTTGTAATTGAAATTTTTTGATATGTGATCTGCAATTAATTCTGCATAATGGCTTTTCTTGTGTCACTGGGGAGTGGTGCTCCTTAATCTCAAACAAACAATTCCATTTGCCAAGTTTCAGCAGCGGTATGAGATTAGAGACACCTTCCCAAAAGAGCAAGCTAAGAGGCTTAAAAAGCTCTGCAAAAAAAACCAGAGCATGGTTCTTTGGGCGTTAAGAATGATTTCATAAAATCTCTTTCATATAGTGTCTTGGTCACAGAAATTAAGCCTGGTCTCCTTCATCCCATCTGGAATATTTTCCTTTGGATAATGTTGTATCTATGTCAAATGGCCTCTAAAATCATTGAGGCTTGTTGAAGATAACAAAAGGAAAGATAAGAGATTGTTCAGTAATTTGGAATAGATTTAAAGTTTCTTTTGGGTAATTGGAGGTATCCTGACTTTTACATGGGCCCTGATATCATACTTAACACAAGAGTCTGCATTATTTGACTTAGAAAAGACTGTTGTTAATATACTTCATTTTAACTTCCATTGTGGATTTACATATATCTTTTTATCACCTAAAGCAATGCTTACTTTAGTTGGGGTCATAATGCAAATAGAAAGCTTTCACGGGGCAAGAGGCTCTCAGTTCTCTCTCCTTAGGTTTTTCTTCTAATAGCTGTAATTAGACAATTGATGCAATATCTACCAGTAAATCATTGCGATAGTAAGTGCTGATGAAGTAAGAAGTGATGGAGAAATAAAAGGGAGAAATAAAGAGAGAAATAAAAGCCGGTTTGACTTAGTGGTTAAGGTACCAGACTAGAAACCAAGGCTTGGGGAGTCCTAGTTTTGCTTTAACATGACAACCGGCTGGGTGATTTTGGGCTAGTCACTTTCTCTCAGCCCAAACCACTTCACAGGACTGTTGTGGGGAAAATAGGAGAAGGAAGGTATATTAGGTATTGGACACCTTGAATTATTTACAAAAATAATAGAGTGGTCCTTGGGAAAAACATGGAATAAGGGGACATTGTCCATAATCTGAAATCATGGCATAGTTCTGAATAGAAGCGGTCTCAAATTCTATTGTAATTCTTAGAGAAGAGACCTGAAATTCCCACTTGCATTTAACAAGGGAGGTTTTATGGGTGTTGCAAATTATTTCCATTTTGCTGCAAAGAAAACTTAAATGTGTCCCTGCAGTCACCAAGAGCCAAACAAACCTTGAGATTTGCTTTTACATGGTCCTTCAAATATTATCGCCGTGCTGTTTTCTATATCTTTTTTGTCCAGCTCTAATAGTGTTTCTCACAAGCTTCCCAGATTGTCTGTCTAATTTATTATGATGAAATCTTGGATTCAATGAATTTAATGCTGCCCTGGAATGTTTTCCAGGGATCTTGAGATAGGCCTGTTCTACATGTTTGTAGCTGTCCATGACCGTCCTTTTCTGTTCAAAGCCCTCAGTCCTTGCATTGACCCGAAATTGATTACCCTGATTATCCAAAGATACTTTTCAGGAGGCTTGGAGGAACATTATAGTAAATGATACGTATGTGTATGCTTGTGTACATGCATGTAAATCCTAGGCACCCATTCTTTTGATGCCTTTCCAAGAACACACACGTCAACACGCACAAATTTGCACCAAGTCTGAAATTACTGGGAAAAGTTTTTCAAAAGGAAAACAATGAATCTTTAATAAGCAACCAATAACTCTAGGTAGATTCTTTACGCTGTTCCCGCTGATCCTTTGATCGATGGCAGTGATTGAGCTAATGCATTGCTTGCTTTCCTTTTTAAACCGATTCACTCATCCTCTTAGGATATGGAGAAATTTGCAAAGAGCTCTGCCTTGTAAATAGCTCCATGCATGCTAGCAAAATTCTAGGGCCAAGGATAACAGAACATTTCCCTCTTACGTTCCATCTGTTGTACCACCTGCTCTTTGAGAATGGAAAAGACACTCTTGCACCAGTTTCCAGGAACAGAATAGCTGCTACTTCTTTTCCCCTGAGAAGCAAATTTTCCTTGGACCTGCCTGAGAATTCCTCCTACTGATTACTGGACCCCACCACCACCTTGTGAGAGATGTACTTACCCCATTGGCTGCCAGATTACCACGGGCATTGGAGGGAGTCACTCCATAAAGGATGCCTGCACCAGCAATGGCCCCCAGCAGCTGAGCCACGATGTAAAACAACATCCGGAGGAAAGAGATCTGGTTCCCAACGAAGAAGGCGATGGTGACCGCTGGGTTGATATGACCACCGCTGATATGACCAAAGGTCTGTACCATTGTTGCAATTGCCAAGCCAAATGTCAGGGAAATCTGAAGGACACTTGGCAAGGCCGATGGCCACTTCAAGGCTGAGCCCAAACCAAAGAACACAAAAATCATGGTTGCCAAGAACTCAGTGAAGACGGCGCGGAGAAAAACAATGGTGCAGACTTCTTTCCTCATGGCTGGGCTGGAGCTGGTGGACTGGCGATGATAAGGCCAAAGATGTAAAAGGATTGTCCAAAAGTTTGTGCCATGCAGATATATGTATATATATATATATATCTTTCTCTCTGTAGGTGTAGCAAGAAGGGATTGTGCCCAGGTGTGGGTGGAGCCAAGAAGGTGGCCAGTCCCCTCTTCTACTTGCTCTTCTGCAATTTGGAAACTTTCCATCTTCAAGCAAGGTCTAAGGCTAAGCTTTTTCCCTGTTTGCAAGCTCCAATTTGGATGCTAATTTCCTTATTTTTATCTCCACACAATGGAGCTCTGTTGAATGGCCTTGCTGTCATGAGATAGCCCCAGCATTGCATAATGTCATACAGATTAGCACCTAGTCTGTTTACTCTGCCCCTTCCCAGTCACTTTTCCTTTTCTAAGTACCTTTGATTTGTAACCTTAGGCTTTTTTGTTTTTAAAGGAATTTGTTTTGTTTTTTTCCACAGCATTTGGATTGTGGCACCTTTGGTCTACTTCTTCTTTAATCCTTTTTTTTAAAGGAAAGTCCTTGGACAATTGTAGTGGGCAGCTTTGCCAAACTGGATTCTTTGGGAAAGGAATATTCCCCCACCCCCAAATGAATTCTTTCCAGAGGAAAGAAACTGGAGAACCTGAAAGCCAGACCATGCCCTCATGTGCTGATTTCTCCCCAGGCTAGAGTTCCCAAGGAAGCTGGTGAATCGGGTATAACTAAAAAAGAGAGTTCTTTGGCACAGAAAACCTGAAATCAAATAGATTTCAGGTTTTCTGCAGCAAAGAGCTCTTTTTATAACTATACCTGATTTGACAAGAATGTTCTTGATTTACAACCAAGGGAATGCTGCATCAGGAGTGCCGGTGCTTTACAGTTTAATTGGCCCTTTCTGGTATATTTCTCAGCAAATATCTTCCAATTGAGTTTCTTTAAACCTATGATAGATCTATTTGTTTAGTAGATGGTTATCCTACCTTCCCTTCAGGAACTCAAAGAAATTACACTTTTTCCTCCAAAAGCTGTGGTGGACACATGCAGACTTGGTTTGGATTAACTGCCATTGCTCCTGGCCGAATCTTGTTTTATTTCACAGTTGTTATTTGCATCAACAGTTATTATCTGTCTCATCTGTCTTTTGAGTTAGGTTTGATGGACTTTCCATTTTGCAAGTAAAAAAAACAAAAAACCCAACAGCAACAGTCTGAGAGACAGAAAAGCAGCAAAACCTTTACTCAGTTGTCTGGGCATGGGTTTGCGTGCTCAGGGCAACTGTCTGGATTGAGGGTTTGTCCTCAAGTCCAGCCACTGCTATGGGGTGCACAAAAATGAATGCAAAATAAAATGAAAATGCCACAGGTCAAGAGGGTCTGCAAAAAGATTACCATTGGCCCATATTAATTTTTAAAGCTAGGCAATGCTCCCTGTCTCAATGGGAGCCATGTAACCAGCTTCCATATTATGTTTTTCCATAGCAAACACACAAACACACACAGGACCTGTTTTCCATTAGAATCTTAAGAATGAGAGAATTGTTGCTGGGAGCTGGTCTGATAACACTTTCCTGGCAAGGTTGCTTTAACTCAACTTGAGAAGAAGCTGGCAGCCTGCTGACAAATACATATCTGCGCAGGCTTGGTTTGCCATTATAATCTTCCAGGTGTTGTGCTTGTGGGTACACCTACAAAGGCAAATAAACAGTGCTATTTCTCTGTGCATGAACGCATATGTCAGCTTTAACTCTACTTGAGGTTGCACTGTTTATTTGCCTTTGTAGGTATACCCACAAGCCCAACTCATGAAAGATTATAATGGCAAACCAAGCCTGCACAGGTATGTATTTGTCAGCAGGCTGCCAGCTTCTTCTCAAGTTGAGTTAAAGCAACCTGTTAAAGCAACCTGTCTGTGATATGAGCACACATACACAAAAAAGGATGTGGGTCTTCGCAGGAGGGACAGAGGCAGCCTTATGAATGTGGGTATTAGTCTCAACTACAGTTTCCTCTCTAAAGATATTCAGCAGCTCATTGATTCCTAGGAAGTGATGGAGGAGCAAACATGGAAGAAAGATTGGAGTATTTGATGAGAACTTGAATCATCTTTTCCTTGGAACAGCTTACATCTTACATCAACAATATCTGCCTATCACAGGCTCTTGGGAAGAACTTGATAGGTAAATAAAAGTGTCAGATGTAGTCTAAACATCTGGCTGACTGTGCGACAGACTATAATCCCCATATAATTAAAACCACAATATGTGTAAATTAATAATTTAATAAATATCTTTAATTAAATAATCCATATAACATTGATAGTAATTATATATTATATTATTTAATACACGACCCCAAAAGAACTGGAGCACCACTTGAACAGCATTGGCATCGACAAAATTGTCATCAGTCAATTGCAAAAGGCAGCTTTACTAGAACAGTTTATATCTTGCAATGATATCTGTAACACCATCCGTTATCCACATCTGACTATCCCAGGTCTTGGGAAGGACTCAGTCAGTGGACAAAAATATCAAATCTAGTCTAAACATCTGGCTGGCTGTGTGAACAACCATAATAATAACAACAGCAAAGCAGCCTTTAAATACTTTAAACAAACTGAGTTGAAATTAATTATCAAGTAACCAAAAATACATAAATATATACCTAATGCATGCCATAGATTCGCCTTCACAGATCTATTCTAATAAATACCTCATTTGGGATCTGTGACATTTATGGATCTTGAGAGAAAGAAACTCCATCAGTCAAGTTTCACCCTGATGCCATTTCAACTCAGCATGAAATTACAGTGTAGAGTGGCATTTCCTGTCCAAAACCATTTTCTATACCTGTGAGCTGAGAACTTCTACAGAATTTGTCAGATGCAGATGTATCTGGTTTATTGTTTTATTTAGAATTACTGATGGCCAGATCTTTGGACCCCCAACCTACCTCATAAGGCTTGTATAAATCCTCTTGAAACATATTCAACCCAATTCGAGGTGGCTTATTGTGCCAACTCAGAAAGTCCAAACTGCCCAAGGGGCTGCTGATACAGTTTTACAGAGGAATTATTGAATCTGTCATCCACACCTCTATAACGGTCTGGTTTGGTTCTGCAACCCAACAGGACAGACACAGACTCCAGAGAGTAATTGGGACTGCAGAAAAAAAACCATTACTACCAACCTGCCTTCAACTGAGGACCTGTGTACTGCACAAGTCAAAAAGAGAGCTGTGAAAATATTTATAGACCCCTCACATCCTGGACATAAACTGGTTTGACTCCTACCCTCAAAATGGCACTATAGAGCACTGCACACCAGATCAACTGGACACGAGGACACCATCACTCTGCTAAACAAATAATTCCTTCAACACTGTCCAACTATTTACAAAGTCTGCACTGCTATTACTATTAATCTTCTCATCACTCTTTATCACCTATCCCCTCCCACTTGTGACTGTATTACTGTAACTTTGTTGCTTGTATCCTTACGATTTATATTGACTGTTTCCTAGTATGATTTGATTGCTTATTGTACCCTATGACTATTATTAAGTGTTGTACCTGATGATTCTTGACTGTGATGAATGTATCTTTTCTTTTATGTACGCTGAGAACATTTGCACCAAGACAAATTCCTTGTGTGTCCAATCACACTTGGCCAATAAAGAATTCTACCTACTCATATCAGTGATAAACTGGATGAAGAAGAATAAAAATTATAAGATCTGGACTTAAAACATGAGAAAATGTCTTTCAGGGAAAATTGTCCTTCTTTCTTAATGGAGTACGTAGGAAGGGTAAGAAATCCTGATTCATAAATTATTGGGAACAGTTACGTTGTGTGTTTTAATTATTTTAAATACTATAAAACATTGGTATAATAATGGGAAGACAAAGAAACACAAACAACTGTAAAAAAAGTGAAGCAAAAAATAAAACTAGGGGAATTTGGGCTATTACTAATCTATACATTAGGTATAGTATGGCTTAGATTATTGAAAAATGATAGAGACCTATAAGGAGAAATTAATTTAATGATAACAAATAGATCATGATGTATTTTTGGAAATTTGAACATAATTTTGTCAACACCACTCTATCATAAAATTAAACACATTATATATGAAAATATTCTACTGTTGATACCTTGTGATTTGGGGAATTAAATAATCTTCTCTAATCCGCCCATGACTAACCGATAAACATGAGACATGAATCATTAAATGAATAGATGGGAAAAATATAAAAGGGGAACTACTCAGAAACAATTTTAGCTCTCCAAAAAACAACTCTTTTGCAAATTTGATTGAAAGAAGCAATTGGTTTACAAGCACAAAAATAGTAGTTCTTTGGAATAGAAATGTATTGCTAGTATATGTCGATGTGTGTGAATTGGGTAGCCATACAAATTTGTTTAATAAACAATAAACTTTAACAAATGTGAATGTTATGCTATGTATTAAGCTGTTGAACTGATCTTTTGGAACAGATTTGGCAGTGATGTATTAGATTTTTAAGAGTATTTTTGTTAGAAAAGAGAAGAGGAAAACCTTTTGCTGCAGAGAATGATTTAAAGATAAATTATTATATTTGTAAGACTCCATTAGACATGTCCCAAGGAAATTTGACAGTGTATTACAAAAATGATGTCTGGTAATTTGTATGTTAATGGCTTAGCTAAAGAGCTTAACTAAACAGTGTGATGTTACAACATTCCTTTTTTTAATAGAGAACAATTGCTCTTAAGCTTCTCTTTCAAGAGGCTTGGGGGAATATAAGAAAGTTTTAAAAAACCCTCTTTAAACACAACTTCAATACCAATGCTTTATAATGGAAATTTAGACCCTGGGACCAAATTCATACAGCCTGCTGAGATCTAATGTATTCTTTTGTTGTGTGTTTGACTAGGATGTTGTATGGGTCCAGCCATGGTTTATGGCTGAACACGTTTATGTTAAGGATTAATCTCTGAGGGCTGAAATGTTACACAAGTACAACAAATGTTAGTTTATTCCATACATTGTGGAAAAGCAAATCACCCTTTCCACATTTTGTTGAACTCAAGCCCACTGTTCTTTAGCTGCACTGAATTCCACAAGCATTTTTAAAAAAATGGACATTGTACATGGTGTCTGAACATGGATTTTATTTCCGCTGGTGTCTAGTGTCACTCCAGTCTAGTACATCATGTTGTTACCTCTTGGGGTAAAAAACCGGCTTGCCTGGATTTTTTTTTTTTTTTTGGTATCTGGCCAGTTTAGTTTCCTTTTAAACTGCATGCAATTTCAAATGCAGCTTCGGAGGGTCGCAGGCTACAGCAGTTGCAAAGCTCCCAATGTCTTGAGGGTCTCCTGTTAAGCCCAAGCCAAATGGTCCAGTGAATGTCAGATGATTGGATTGAGCAATTCTCTTTCTGTAAATGAATGCATGTCTCCTCCATTGGTGGTCTTCTGTCAAGAAGCTCCCATGCTTTACTAGAGAAAGTGGTTTCAATTGTCAAGGCCCACATTTATTTCATCAAGTGTAACTTCTTTCCTGGGTTTATGAAAGGCTAACTTAGTCCAGAGGGGATTTGACTTCACAACTCACCTTGAAAGCAGTAGAAGGTGAAGCTCTTTGTATGTTAGGATCCATCAAGCTTAGAAAATAAGCTTTATTATTAGGATGGGAGGGTGTCCAAATTGGATCACCAGTCATACAAAATTAACATGAGGGGAGGACCCTGGAATCAAAAATAACAAAGCATGCCTTTTATTAAAAAAAAACCTGAATGGAATGGAGGATGTGTATCTTATATTAGTTAATTGGATTAGATTAACAATTGGATAAGAATTCTGTGTTTAGAGCGATTGCAACATACGTACTTTTGCCCAAAAATACAGTCATCATATCATCACTTTAAATGCCTTTTGATTCATAGCTTTGAGCTAACAACATGCCTTCAAATCACTTTTTAGCATTGGAGGAAGTAACATGGGTTTTACAAAATATTAAGCCAATAAGGACTATTTATAAATGATAGTTAAAAGACATAAAATTTTAAGAATATCGAGCCATGTGAATGTTTGCTCAGATATTTAGTTTGCTTCAGCTCAGAGTTTGTGAGCAATTTACAATTTGTCTACTATAGTAAGTTTAAAAATTACAAAGAACAAAACAATAAAGAACAGTAAACATCAGAAATATACTGCTGCAACCACTTTAAAACATGCAGCTTAAACCTGGGGATAGTCCACGATCTCTTCTCCAAAATCATTTTCCAAACAACTTAACAGGGAGAGAGGAGGCCTTATATCTGGGGAGAGGTTAATTCCACAGGAAGGATATGTTGCCACCTGCACATCATATTTCTATAGATCTAAAGCAGAGGTGGTACTCAGTAGGTTCTGACCAGTTCTGGAGAACGGGTAGCGGACATTTTGAGTAGTTCAGAGAACCAGCAAATACCACCTCTGACTGGCCCCGCCCCCATCTATTCTCTGCCTCCTGAGTCCCAGCTGATTGGCTGGGTCTTCTTTGGTTGCCTTGCACAGGAGAACGGAGCTGGAAAGCAGGTTAGTGGGGTGAAAAGGGAATGGAGATTTTGCAGTATCCTTCCCCCAGGAGTGGGGTGGGAATGGAAATTTTACAGTAACCTTTCCCTGCCACACCAAGCCCACCAAGCCACACCATGCCCACCACACCACGCCCACAGAACCGTTAGTAACATTTTTGAATCCCACCTACTGAGTTGAGAGGACACTGGTTTTCCATCAGTTATGAAAATAGGAATTTGGACTGCAGATTCAAGTTTACTATTTTCTCCACTTTGTTATTTAAATTGGAGTAAATGTGAATATTTAATCTTATCATAGGAACTCTTATCATAGGATGGGAATACATAAGATACAATAGTATACAGAACAGATAATTGCCTAGGAATCCACCTTAACTCCCTTCTTCCAGACATATCAATTAAACAAAGAAGCTTTATTTATAGCTCCCACAATGCTTCTTATCTGATATCCTTTTGGGTCATTATGCAAATTAAATAATGATAAAAAGAGAAAGAGGGTCTGTGCAATGTAATACTTACAGGATATTCACTCCTTGTTCTGGGCTAGGATTTCAAAATGGCTCAAGGCTTGACAAATGTATATTTGATTGAAAAATAATAATAATAGAATAACAGAGGTGGAAGGGATCTAACAGATTTAACAATCAGAATTGGAAGGGACCTTGTAGGTCATCTACTCCAACCCCGCACCCAAGCAGGAAACCCTACACCATTTCTGACAGATGGCAGTCCAATCTCTTCTTGAAAGTCTCAAGTGATGGCGCTCCCACAACTTCTGAGGGCAAGCTGTTCTATTGGTTGGTTGTTCTTACTGTCAGAAAGTTTCTCCTTATTTCCATGTTGAATCTCTCCTTGTTCAGTTTCCATCTATTATTCCTTGTCTGGCCTACAGGCACTTTAGAAAACAGCTTGACTCCTTCCTCTCTGTGGCAGCCCCTCAAATATTGGAAGACTGCTATCATGTCTCCCCTGGTCCTTCTCTTCACTAGACTAGCCATGCCCAGTTCCTCTAACCGTTCTTCATATGTTTTAGTCTCCAGACCCCTAATCATCCTGGTTGTTCTTCTCTGTACTTTTTCTAGAGTCTCAACATCTTTTTTGTAATGTGGTGAACAAAACTGGATGCAGTACTCTAGGTGTGGTCTTACTAAGGCTTTATAGAGTGGTATTAGTACTTCCCTTGATCTTGATTGTAACCCTCTGTTAATGCAATTTAGAATTGCATTAGCTTTTTTGGCTGCTGCTGCACACTGCTGGCTCATATTTAGCTGGTTGTCCACTAAGACTCCAAGATCCCTCTTACTACTTGGAGGTCTTCTAGTCCACCCACCTGCTCAGGCAGGAAACTCTATATCATTTTAGACTAATGGTTGTCCAATCTCTTCTTAAAAACTTCCAGGGTTGGAGCATCCACAACTTCAGGAGGCAAGTTGTTCCACTGATTAATTGTTTTAACTGTCAGGAAATTTCTTCTTAGTTCTAGGTTGCTTCTCTCCTTGATTAGTTTCCATCCATTGCTTCTTGTCCTGCCTTCTGGTGCTTTGGATTGACTTCCTCTTCTTTGTGGAACACTGCTATCATTTCATCCCTAATTCTTTTCATTCAACTAGACGTACCCAATTCCAGCAACAGTTCTTTATATGTTTTAGCCTCCAGTTCCCCTAATCATCTTTATTGCTCTTCTTTGAAGTCTTTCTAGAGTCTCAACATCTTTTTTACATTGTGGTGACCAAAACTAAATGAAGTATTCCAAGTGTGGCCTTATCCTGGGGTGGGATTCTACCGGTTCAGACCGGAGAGTACGATCACCGAAGCGGTTGTTATACTGGTGGAATCCCACCCCTAGCCTTACCAAGGCATTATAAAGTAGTATTAACACTTCATATGATCTTGATTATATCCTTCTGTTAATGCAACCTAGAACTGGGTTGGATTTTTTTGGCAGCTGCATCTCACTGCTGGCTCATATTTAAGTGATAGTCTACTAGGACTCCAAGATCCCTCTCACAGTTACAAATCTGGTCTGTTTGTGGGCTATATGCAAGGGAAGACCCTAAAACCAAATAGGCATCTTCTTAGTGTTTCCCTTCAAAGAGTCTTTGGAATACAATAAGGCACACAGAGTTAGCCTGTAAAAAGATGGGTGGGAAATAAATGTAATGAATTAAACAAATGAAGCATACACGCAAGCAATAGTATATCCTGCTAGTTTCAGATCCTGGTTTGAATAGTCTTATTTCTACAAAGGAGAAGAAAACGGGCTGTCCCTTTAAGGCCAGGTAGGAAGCATGCAGCTAACATTTCTCTTTGTTCTTGCCCTGTCTCACAGAATCCCTGCAAGCCCATGCTTTGTTTGTTCCCATGTTCCTGAGGAGTTAGAGAAATACCTGAAGGAATCAAAGACAAAGACCTGCTATAAAAGAAGATTTGTATTATTTTATTCATTTATTATCTAGGATCTCTAGCCCGCAATGCATATTCATATTTTGGCGCAGGCAAAGGTAGGAATAGTCTGAGTGATCCTGCCCAGCAGATGTGTCTGTATTACATGCCTGGTCAGGACAGACTTTTTTCAGTGTTTTCAAAGGGGGAATGTTAAGATCATTCTTCTTTTTGTTGCCATATTAGAGATTATAAGTGTGTGTTTTCCACTTTAAACTGGTGGAAGCCTATTTTGCAGCAGACAGGGCCAGAGAAGCTCCATACCAATAGAAGAAAATATTTGTAGCTCAGGTTGGGAAATTTGGTGCTGCCTGAGCTTGGTTGTTTTCTTGTAGACGTTTCATCATCCAACTAGGTAACACCATCAGTGCTGTGCAATGAAACGTCTGCAAGAAAACAACCAAGTTCAGGCAACTCCAAGGACCCTGAAGACATAGGTTTGGGGACAGTATATGGCTGTGAACATGTGAGTACTCAGGTGTATCCCTTTTAAAGATATCAAGGGAGAAAAAAGTGCTGTGTTGCTCCTGGCATTTGCAGAAGCCAAACCTGTTTCTCTTGCCTGCTTCTGGATTAGTTGTGATCTCAGTTGTTTTCAAAAGAAACCAAATCAAGGACAGAAATCGAAACTATGCATTCATTGTAGCTTGACAGGGGTTATTGTTCGGCACTTCTGCCCTTTGAGACTTTAATCCCTTTTTTGATTTTTAAGTTTGAGAGCTTGCTTTTATGTGTGATCTTGCATAAAATGGGAGGGGAAGAAGGAGGAAGGGAGGGAGAAAGGGAAGGAAGGGGGTTTACCTCTTTCATCAAAGTAACAGAGCCCTTCATGCAGCTTTCTGGAACGCGTGGGCACAGGATAGAGATGTTGTGTATGTGCATATGGGGATGCATAGGTGGCATGCAGAGAGCCCTCGAGTCAAAGAAAAATGAATGTGGGGAAAAAAACAACCCTCAGGTCTCTGAAAATCTGAGGCCGTGCTTATTTTTAGGATGAATTTGGGGGCAAGGGTAGGACTGTCTTTTTTAGAGAGACTCAAGCGCCAGAGAAATCAGGAGATTCAGGCAGTTCAAATGAGTATAAAGCTTTATTGTAAGCTTATGTTCTCCACAAGAATCTAAACCACTGGTGGTCAAGGGAAATGAGCAGCAAGTTAAAGGAATTCAAGGTGGCCTGGAGTTAGATCTTTTATGGGCCCTCGCTGGGCAGGGACTTGTAACTGATGACATGTTTGACCCTTCCCTTGGGCTCATCCTGGTCATCTCCTACAGAAATACAGTGCATGTGTATGTTGCATACAGTGTGTGTATATAGACTCTGTCTCTCCTTCTCTCTCACACACACAGTGGTGGGATTCAATATTTTTTACTACCGGTTCTGTGGGTGTGGCTTGGTGGGCATGGTGTGGCTTGGTGGGCATGGCAGGGGAAGGATACTGTAAAATCCCCATGCCGTCCCCCCTCCTGGGGGGAAGGTTACTGCAAAATCTCCCATTCTCTCCCCACCCCACTAACCTGCTTTCCAGCTCTGTTCTCCTGTGCAAGGCAACCAAAGAAGACCCAGCTGATCAGCTGGGACTCAGGAGGCAGAGAATAAATGGGGGTGGAGCCAGTCAGAGGTGGTATTTGCCTGTTCTCCGAACTACTCAAAAAATTCTGCTACCGGTTCTCCAGAACTGGTCAAAACCTGCTGAATACCACCTCTGCACACACACAATGGAATCAGGCATCAATCAAGTCTAGGTCACTTGGCTGCTAGACTTGTGTTACCATCAGCTGCTTCTCTGAGTAGCCTTGCTGTTAGACCCCATCAGAAATTTCTTGTCCTCCCCCACCAATATCTATCTATCTATCTATCTATCTATCTATCTATCTATCTATCTAT
>NW_020769402.1:2774969-2854382 GCF_900518735.1 Pseudonaja textilis
TATCTATCTATCTATCTATCTATCTATCTATCTATCTATCTATCTATCTATCTATCTATCTATCTATCTATCATCTATCTTGGACCTCTTCTTGGTAACTCTTCCACACTCCCTTTGCAGCACTATGGAACTGAAAAAGAGCTTTGGTTTGCAACTGTTTCCTTCCTGAAGTTCAGCGTTGCTCCTTTCCTTCGGCTGAGCTGTTTTGAGGGCTCTGAGGAGCAGAAATCTGGGCTCTTCAGTCGATCAACCGAACGGATAAATAAGAAACTTCAAAGTCTAAATAATGTATGATTTAATGAAAAAGGCACTTTCATTATAAATAAATAACGATATTTATTTTCATTATGTGTTGATTTGATTGGTTGATTGATGTGGTCTTCTACTCACCAACTGGCTGTCAGCCAGTCTTCATAAATCTAATGCATAAAACTGCAGCTTGTACTAGCAGGGCTTGAACTGAACAAAAGCACTCAGTGGCCTGCTATAAAACTGAGGACAATATGATTTGTGCCTCAGATGTATATAGCCCTGCTCTTTGTTTTACACAGTTGCCACAAGAAATAAACACATATCTCACCAATATCAATCATCTGCAAAGGAAGTGAAGGATACCACATAGGAGTTGGCATCATTATACAAATAAAGTAAGGTGTACTTCCATTGGAAGTCAAGATAATTTTTTTTGTGTGTGCCTTAGGAAAAATACCCTGCATTTCAATAGCATCACAGCTTGTTAGGGATATCACTTTATCTTTGAATTTTCCTCCCTCTTTCTCACTGTTATTCCAATGTTTCCTCAGTATATACAGGATCTTTTCCTCAACAGTGATTAAGACTCTTAAATAAGCTGAACTATGATTGATTGTCAGTTAACCATAAATACTGTATATACTGTATACAAAACTTATCTCAATACCTATTGTCCATTGTTGTGCCTACCATTCTTCTTAATCATGGTGAATACATTGACCATTAAATCTTCATCATTGTTTCTATGATTTCATGTCTTTTGTTTGCATTATTCTGTTGATTTAAGGTTTAATTGAAGATAAGAATTGTAAAGAAAGTAGCATGGTATGCTGTAGGAGGGTGCTGAAGAGAGAGAACCTTGTGTTACACTTCTCACAATTCTGGAATTTAAAAGGAAATATAATTGCCTTTTGCTCTATCAGCAATTTCCTTAATAGCTTTCATTGTCTTCTCTCCCATCTCTTTTCCTTTTATCTTGCCCTTTTCCTATTTATTTCATTGAAAATAATACTGCAATTTCAATTCCAGAAAAATCCTAGGTTATAGGATTTGATCATGCTAATCTTTTGATAATGATATTAGTTTTGGCCTGGTTCTTATACTAACCAAATGGTTGGTACACTTAACAAAACTATTAAACACTTGTCAAAACAATTAACAATTTATTATTTATAAAGAATACTAGTGTAATAGAGACTTTGTTACTAAACTCAAAAAATTATATTTCTTCTTATCTTTTTTAATATTACGAAAACAATTCAGTGTGCTTTGCTTGGTGTCTTTTATTAATATTATATTTGAGCATCAATTGTACAATTAATTGTAGTAATTATCTGTCCATGTATAGACATTATCTTTAAAAAAATATCTCTCCGTTTTAAATAAAAAGGAGGGGAAAAAACCTGTTAGGCATTTTAAGTTCTGTTATTGTTATAATTAAAAAACCTTACACTAAGTCAGGGATCTCCAAAGTTGGCAACTTTTGTGGACTTCAACTCCCAGAATTTTGAGAGTTGAAGTCCACAACTCTTAAAGTTGCCAAGTTTGAAGACCCCTGCACTAAGTGGTAGTCCAGATTCTTGGTCATGCAATCAGATATTCAATCAATCAGTCAGTCAGTCAGTCAGTCAGTCAGTCAATCAATCAAGTCTTGGCCTTAATGCTACTGAAATTCTCCACCCTCTGCTTTTAGGCCTTTTCATTTGTGGTTCAATTCTCTGGTAACTGAAAGCTCCTGCTTCTGATATTCCTGCTGAATGTTACCATATCTTGTCCTTTAAAGCAGGGCTGTCAACCTCCTGACTTCTCCTGGAAGTTCTAGTGCAGATTCTTCAAAACTCCATCTGTATATATCTCAGGATGCTGTTTCCTCAAAAAGGCTTTGGGATGAAGGGAAGGTATTCAGATGAATAACCAGTTTTCTTGCTGTGTTTGTATTTCAGGGACCGTCAAGCTTATTCACTTCTGATCTGTGCAGAGCAATTTCCCTTCAGCATGTTTGCTTCTTGTGATAGTCTTCCTCTTTGGACCTGACAATCTCCAATTGGTAGAGTCACCTGTTCTTTGTCATTTGTCAGACAGTTTCAGAGTGAAATTTTCAAAGTGGATTTTGGCACAGAAGGCAATTCCACTGGTTTTAAAGTCATCACCTTGTCTTTTGGTTTATTTAATTTTATAGAACGTAATTGATGGGAGATCAAATACCATTCATCTCACAGATTGAGCAAACATACAGTGACTTCAGTGTCTAGGGTATTGATAAATCGTTCTTTCGAGGTTGGGCTGTCTTTTGCCTTCTGAAGGGTACACCAAACTGGCTCTTTCTGCAGCCACTGCAGATTGCAAAGTCTTAGAATGTTTTAGAAAAATGGGGCTTGAACTGCACCATGAAGCAAGAAACCTTATAGAGAAAGAAAGAAATGGAGCCAGGATTTCCTTTAACATAAGGCTAGCCTAGTTCCATGCCAGATCCAAGAAGAGAGCCCAAACCAGACAGTCAAAATGAAGGATCATGAACTGAGATGGGCTTTTACCCTATTTAGGAAACATCATTGACTGACAGAAGCAAGTTTGTACCAGATGTGGGATAGATAACCAGAAATTATCTAGAAGGTTTCCACTTCAACTCCCGACAACCTTTCCTCTAAATACTAATCCTTATAGTCCAAAAAAATCAAGAAGGCATCAGGATACTCACTTACATATACATTACTATATAAACCTATATATACTATAGAATATATACCACTAGCAACTTCATATTTAATGGATAAAAATAACAATGTTTGCTCTAACTATGGATGACTTCAAGAACATATTACTCTGGGATTTTAGTTTTTAATTAACCTTGCCTTGTACTTTCACTGTTTGCGCTCTCTCTCTCCCCCCCCTCCCTCTCTCTTCTTCTCCCTCCCTCCCTCTATTTCTCCCTCTTCTCTCTCTCTCCTCTGAATAATTACTCTCATTGGTTTTCACCTTCAACTTTCATATATAAGTGACTCTTTACTCCTTCATCCATCTTTTGGGGATCAAAGACAGATTTAGGAATCTGAAACAATTGGTATTAATTGTTATGGAGATGGCTAATCTATGGATCCTTGCCTCCTATCTATTGTACAGAGAAAACAATGGTAGGACAAAAACAGCTTTTCTCAAAAAGGATTTGTCACCTCCATCACTGTCAGAAAAACAAATCAGCTTTTTAGTGAACAAATGAAGTTGTTTAAATATCTGGGCTTTTCCTTTCAACTCCCAGGAGTCTGGAAAAAAAAACACCATGGGCTACTTTTGTACAGGTCCACAGATTTTCTAATGTTATTTTTTTGCATTACATCAACTCTAAGGGTAGCAATTATGTGGCCTGAACCATAATAATTTTCAGAGAGAAAGTTATTAGAGTTCTGTTACATAGCACATGGGTTTGCAATCAGTGTAACCCAAGCCTTCAAAAGAAAAAAGAAAAAAAGTCCAATGGCATTTTTAAGAACATTGCTGTGAATACCCAGGTCTCTTCTGAACTCTTGATGACATTTGACAACTAGGTTGTTCTCTATAGAGGATCTTGTGTGGTTCCGATGCCTCAAATCCTGGCTTCAGTTACTTCTTCATCAATAGCTCCCTATTTTTTCCTGATCTTACCTAACAAATGGGGGAAAGGTGTAGATTTGAACTTAACCTTTTATGTCATAATGGTTCAATTGGTTGACCTCAGTCAGCCTTGAGAGGGTATTGCTGAATTAAACAAGAAGTTGTTATTGGTGAATTTGTTTTTACCAAGGTTATAAATCATATACGCATTGCTTTTAAAAAATTTTTATACTATTGTATTTATTGTTGGTTTCTCTGATGTAGATAACGATATAAATTGAAATGATAATGATGATAAGATAGTTAGATGGTAGATATGGATTTCAAGTACCACAACGTTCGGTGGGAATTATTTTTTGCCACGCTTCTGCTATTTTCCTATATCTAAAGTTAGATTATGACCGGATTTCAGATTAAAATATCTGTATTAATTATTCATTCTTTGATAAATCAAACAAATGGCATAGGAAATCCCCCATTAAGAACTTAATTTTCAAAAATTTAGCAAAACTATTCCGAAGTTGATACTGTATGTTTCATATTTCACTTAAGAGTTGAAATAACAACTTCTGATGTTGAGGGAGACTTGAAAATGTTAGTCTATAATTTCTTTATGGTACTGCTATTCAGCTTTTCAAATTCATTTTGTTGTCAACTAACTTATATTGCTGTTTCAGCAGTTCAGAGGGAGATCTACCCATGGCATGGAAGACAGGCTATGGGAGACCATGTAATACACCTGCATAGGTTGTTTTCCCACAATGAAAAAGATGAGAAATGGGATATATTATGATCATCCATAGATCTACAGTTCCCAGGTCCCTGGTTCCAGACACCTCACCCTAGCCCCCCAAAAGAACCCTCAAGTATATCAATCCTGAAATAGCTTTTTCTTCCCATTAATTGCAATGGATCAGAATGTCTCCCTGCTTTTATAGATAATACATTTCCCCCTTTTTTGACCTGCTAATTGTAGAAACAAATAGCCTTCCCAATACACCCCCCCACACACATTTAGAAACACTGCAGTGCTAAGTCTACCTTAATACACCATCAAGGCAGTTTTGAAAGTGATACAAATAAGAAGTGGGAATAGACAGGTTTATATTTCATCAACTGTGTCAAAAACCACATGATTCTTTCAGATCAGAAATCTTCGCAAATGCATCTGATTGTGGGCTACACAAAATACCAGAGAGAAGAGCCATTGCTCTGACCAAGATGTTTCCCAAGGTCTCATTTGTTTAGGAGGCCACAGAGTTAGATCTATCTATCTATCTATCTATCTATCTATCTATCTATCTATCTATCTATCTATCTATCTATCTATCATCAAAATATTTATCTAACTATCTATTGTAGTTCTTTTTAACAGTTATGTATGTATATTTATATTTGTAAATCATTTATATAGCTGTCCATCTTTCAACCAACTCTGTTCAAGTTCTAGTATTAGGTTGATGATGGTGAGGATTAAATACAGCAAAAACAGAAAAAAATGTAGCAAGATCTTCTTCATCTGAATCTTTAGGAATTAATTAGGAAAAAAACCCTATCCTTGTTGCAGAAAATGGCTTGTATAGAAAGAAGCACCTGAAATTAATCGCCCACTCTTTTTTCAGTGTAATGCTTTTTACAGTATCAATTTTATTGCACAGCTTCAGATTCATCCTTCCAATAGTTGCACCTTATCCGCAAGGCATTAGGTATAAGGCATCTGTATTAGGTAGTTTGGTATAGTTTAGTGCATATCAACCCACAGCATCAAAGGCATCTTATGCCAAACACATGATGCAATTTTAAAAAAAAAAAAAGGCAATCGTGTGAAAAGTGCTTCATTTTTAAAAAGATCTCATTTCTTTAAAGAATGCTATATGAAAAACAAGGAAGTGATATTTAGCAATGCATTTTGAATGATTCACGCACACAGATACGCAAATGCTGCTTTGACTAAAACATACCCACCCTGCTCCCAATTGCATGGAAAAATGATCCAAGGCAACAATGCTTCAAGCTTTGCAAAATGAAAAGAACATGTACAACAATGGAAAATAATTTTTGCCTAGAACAATAGCTCTGGGAAAGGTGGCACAGGCCAGGGCTTGTTTCTTCCTTTTGATTTTGCAGATAGATGCCCTCCCACCATCTGAAAGTATTAATGGAGTTGTAATTTAAGAAGTTTGTTACAAACACCTTTGATTTTTTTTAAAAATGAATGTGGCTGCAACAAATAGATCTGACCTCAAGATCTTTGATCTAAAATTTGGCATAAGCACTACATTGTATTGTAATAAAATATATAAAACCATAGAGAAGGAAACCATTGTGTACACCATGAGAAACTGGATGAGGAATAAAATGATATGGCTGGTGTTTATGAGATTGGCAAAATAATCCTATGCGTGCTTACTCAAATCCTATTTTATTCCATGGTCTTTACTCTTTAGGGAATAATACTTAGGATTGCAAACCTAAAGCTACTATGTAAGCTTGCACGCTTTGAAGTAAATAATTAGAGTGCAATTTATTTACAAGACCTAGGAGAGTATTATTTCTGTTCCTTAAATTTTCCCAGCCATCATTCTGAGTACCATTATGACCTCCAGAAACTGCAATTGCAGTGCCTGTAGGGGACAACATACCCAAACTAGATAAGAGAAGTGACAGAGGGAGGGAGGGAGATAAAGAATTTCCAGAATTCTTCATGTGAGATCCTAGAAAACTCATGTGAAATTTAGCTGGCTTGAACCAGAGAAGAAAAATGTGATCAGTGAACTCTTTCATCAGTGAATATAAATCGCTGTGATGTGCTCCTTCTAGATCAACAGCTTTAAAGCTCTTAAGAGCATCCCAGAGAGCAAAAGGTACATTGTTGACAATTTGAGGAGAAAATGGATATGCACACTTGGATGTCCACAACTGATGGACAGCCACTCTGACCCAGGAAGAGCTTAATTCACACACTGTATCTGTAGCATATATGGATGCCTATTTGGCTCAGAAGAACACGGTTAGCTATGACCCGCTCCTTTTACTGGCTCTCAGGTTCTTTAGACTTTTTCCATCACTCCCCGAGGCAAAGTCTGGGGGGAGTGCAGCTCCATTGACTGCCTCCTGCGAACTTCACGCTCTTCCCAGTCCTCCTCTGGCTCATAGCCTTTGAAGATTGCTAGCCTCTCCGACAGAGTCTTTCTATGAGGGAAGAAAGCATAATTGTAGAGCAAGGAAGCCACCACTGCTCCAACCATGGGACCCAGCCAGAAGACCTGTGCATGGAAATGACAACATGAGAGAGACTCAGAAGATGGCAGAGACCATGATTACTCTTGGGTAATACAAACAAGCAAAATAACAATAGCAATAGCACTTATATACAACCCCATGGTGCTTTACAGTACTCTCTGAGCAATGTTACATTGCCCACCAACAATTTGGGTCCTCATTTTACTGACCTTGTAAGGGTGGAAGGCTGAATTGGTCAGGATCAAACTCACGGCTGAGGGCAGAATTAGACTGCAATACTGCATTCTAACCCTGTGCCACCATGCCACTACCAAAGACAATAGGTAGCTTTATTTGAGTTAAACACCATCATTTCATCCACATTTTATTCTATGGACAGGAAGGATGTCATTAAAATAGATTTAAAGTAATTTATTGGAGAAGTCAGGGAAAGAATGGCAGGCTGCTTCCTTCCCCACCATCCCTCCCCATATATATGGATTCTGGCCTCAAGAGTCAATTAGTGAATTCAGTGATTCTACACTCCTTTTTTTTTCTTCTCGTTTTAGTTTTTATTTTATTTTATTAAATATGTTTGCTGTCCATCTCGCTATTTTTGAAGGCCTCCTTCTTCCCTTTAGTTATTTCTCCGAATCACTTATCTTCCTAGGTTTCTCCAGCATTTACAAAGCCATGAAACTCCTGATAACTTTTGATCCTTGCATCTGGAATTCCTTCTTCTTTGACTTCCAAACCTTCCTGCGTTGCCCTGAGGTGTGAGTAACTCAGTCAACAACAGCCAGAGAGCCTTCTGCTCATAACTCAGCTCTTGGTGACCATGGAGCAGCTAAACTAATGATCACTAGTTAATCAATAATATAATAATCCTTAATGGTAATTCTGGAATCAGCATACATTACAACTCCTCATCACAGTGGTTTTCAATCTGTTTCCAATCCAAGAAGCTTCATCCAATTGTCTGACCTTTCTCATCAAGGAAACCAGTTACAAAAGCTTCTCTGCAAAGTATATTCAAGCAACGGGCAATGGGGTTTATAGTTAAGTGGCCCTTCGTTTGGAAAGCACCAGTTTGGGGAATGTGGAGTATAGAATGCCAAAGTACATCCACCCAACTGGAAAAGCAAACAAGGTATTATTTCCTGTTATTCAGATGTCAGTGCTGAGTTACTTCATACCTTCCAACTAAGGCAACATAACTAAGATGCTAAAAGTGCAGCTGGGGAGTTCATGGACAACTGCCAAAGGATTTTGCTTCCTTCATTCTTTCACTTCATTGAATATGAATGTTAAAAGTCTCCAAAAAAAACCACGCACACACACACACACAAAACAAAGTCACATCCACTAACAAACTGGCCTGAAACTGGTTGAAACAAGAGCCTGAAATGTTCACATTACAGCTGGAATGGGGTGCTAATCCATTGCCAAACCATTGAAAAGTCTTCTCGTTAAAAAAATTGTATGCCAGTTGTAGCCCTTCTTAGAAGAGGAGGCTTTGCTGTCAATCATTCATACTTTAGTCCCTTCCTGCTTTGACTATTGTAATGTAATCTAAATGGGGCTGTTGTTGAAGAACATTTGGAAGCTGCAGTTGGTCTATGCGCAACAGTACTGCACTGTTTAGGATTCACCTGGCATTCCCAGGTAGCATCTCTGCTCATAAACTGCACTGATTTCCAATATGCTTCTGGGTACAATTTAAATTGTTAGAGATCACCTGTAAAGTCCTACATGGCACTGAGCCAGATTCTTCATGGCACTGCCTATTCTCAGTTATTTCTGGCCAGTGATAGTTCTTTCCTTCTTGTAAGGTTATGCTTTAATTCCTGAGCTAACATGACTGGAGGAGGAATTCTGGGAGTTGAAGTCCACAAGTCTTAAAGCTGTCAAGTTTGAAGACCCCTGTTTAATCAGAGGCTTGCAGAGAGACACTTTGTGCTGCTGGAAGAAATGGACAGGACTACATGGCCAGAGCAGATGGTTTCATCTTGTTTCATGCACCTTGCCTTTTGCCTTGGGTATATGGCATTCATTCCTCTGTATTCAATAATTCATGTGCACAGGCATGAATAAACCAGGATAAACTTCAACTCTAAGTGAATCTGGGAGACCTTGGTAGCCTAATATTGCGTTGTTCCCCTATGGCAGTGATGATGAACCTATGGCATGCGTGCCAGAGATGGCACGCAAAGCCTTCTCTGTGGGCCTATGAGCTGTTTCCCCAGCTCAGCTCCGCCACACATGTGTATACACGCCTTCTGCCGCCCAGCTGGTCTTCAGGTCTCTGCCGTGCATGCACAGGGGATGTGCGTGCATGCGTGGGTGATAGGGCACATGCACAGGGATGCATGTGCATGTGGGGGCCCGGGTGCATGCATTGGGTGCGGGGCACATGCCTGGGGGATGTGCATGTATTGCATTTTGGGGATGCGTGCGCGTGCTTTGGACCCTCCATGCCGAAAAGGTGAGCCATCACTGCTCTATCCCATCCTTATCTTCCCATCCTGTTCCTCACTTGTATTGGCACATGGATGTGAGTCAGAGAAGAGGGAGACTGTATTCTGAGGATTCACATCCATGTCCCGTGGTGTGAAAAGAAGGGCAGAAGAGAGGATGATTCGTTGAATTCTTGGTCACACTTGGGTAGTACAACAACATGAATTGTGTGGTGTCCTCAGCTTTGGTCTCTAAGGCCCATCTCTTCTTTCATAATTTTTCTGAGACTCAGCAATTCTAGTAAGGATATTTGGGGGTAGGAAATCTTCCCCTTCCATCTAACTAATTTTACCGAAATTAATAGGAATAGAGAAAATGCAATCCACCCTTTAAAAAATACCGAGGGAAGACAGGATACAAGCTAGGCTTGTTTCATGAGAAGTCAGAGAATATCTGTCTATGTCCATACGAGAGACAAAAGGGAATATGCAAACATGTGAATCTGTCAGTGATCAAGTTAATGACTATGCTTGCTTATATGGATTATGGTATGTCCCCAATGGTTGAGAGACCCCCTAAGATTCACAAACCTCCAAACATTGCTATCCCTTTTTAGTGGTCTGTTGCAATTATAGATTATCCAGGGCAGGTTTTCTCATCCTTCGTACCTGGAGAAAACTTTGAAACAATGTTTGGGTTTGTTGGAACTGTTGCATTGAAAATCACAAAAAATGTGATAACTTCAGAATGCACTTCATTTTTAACATACACTATGTTTTCAATGATTACCACATCACTACAACAAAATGGCAGACAGGCATTTGGGTTGCTGTGAGTAGAAGATCCCATTATTGAAAGTGTTAGTATTGCACTGTGTTTGAGGTGAAAGAAAATATGTCTTTTTTGTTTTTTTAAATCAAGATCTCTAGCAGAACCCCTTCCACAGAATCCAGTGGAGAAAGGTTGGCCAGGTGTCTTACCCAATGGTTGTCAAATTCACCAAGAATCACAGCAGGGGCAAAAGATCTAGCAGGATTCATGGAACAGCCAGTGTAGTAGATCTAGGTAGAAAAAAAATAGGATGAAATTAGTGATGAAATATATATATTTTCCTATGTCATTATAGTTGTGCTTTTAAAGTTGTAGCAAAGTTTTGGCAGAATCTCATCTGCCATCATCAGGCTTCTGTATTGTGTTTGTCAGGCTTTCACAGCCGTTTCTGTTTTAAATTTGGTGCTAGCCTACTGCTGTGCCAGAATGGCTTTTTCTTCATCCTGATTGGTTGGGAGTCTTGGACTGTGTTTATTGGTCTTGGAGTTTGCTGTGTTCTGCTTGATTGGTGTTTCTAATATCTTCTGTCTGTTTTGTAGCATTTTTTTTGTCTTGATTGGCTGGCAACATTGTGTTTCCTGTATTGGAAGCTTTTAGTGCAGCTTGGCTTTGGGTAAATGGATGGCTATCATTTATTAAGAAGCTAGGTTTCATCTGGGTGCCTGATTGGGGTGTGTTTGAGCTGGAGGTATGGGAGGGGGATCTGTTTGTGCCCAGGTGTTGCTTGGCTTGTGGTATAGAGATTTTTTTGTTTGTGAGTGCAGGCTTCCAAATAATTGACAATCTGGGGGAATCATCTCTTCTATTCATGCTTTCAGGTCTTTTTTCAATCTCTATGGCTTCTCTGATAATTCTGTAGCTGGGGTTTTCTATAGCGGCTAGGGTTTTGGTGCCATTGAAGTTGATGCTATGACCTGTGGCTTTCATGTGTTGGACTGGTGAGGAAGGGTGTTCCAGCTTTTTTACTGCATTTTTTGTGTTCATCCAGGCGGGTACTTATTCTTCTATTGGTCTGTCCAATGTATGTGGCAGGGCATGATGAGCAGGAGACTTCATATATGCCTTGGTTTTCCAGGTTAATTTTATCTTTGGGGTTTCTTAGGATGGCTCCTATTTTTCTGTCTGTTTTGAAGGCAGTCTTGATGTGATGCCTGTGTAGTATCTTGCTGATTTTGTCTGTAGTACCTCTTATGTAGGGCAGGACAGCTGTTCCATAGGTCTGTTCATCTTCTAGGTCTCCATTATGTCTCAGTGTGTTTTTGTGGATCAGGCCTGTGATTTTGCTTTTGTGGAAGCCATTGGCTGTCAGTACTTTAGTCAGGGTGCATAGTTCGGTCTTTATGTGTGTCTTGTCTACCAGGCGTTTGGTTCTGGCAATTAGTGTTTTGGCCATGGAGTTTATCTGTGCTGGGTGGTCGTGGGATTGGGTGTTGAGGTAGCAGTTGGTGTGTGTTTTCTTCTGGTATATGGTGTGTCCTAGTGTGCCATCTGTTTTTTTGTAGATTGGTACATCTAGGAATGGTAGTTGTTTGTTTCTGTTTCCATGGTGAATTTGATTTTGGGGTGTGTGCTGTTTAGGTGTGTTAGGAAATTGTATAGGTTTTCTTTTCCATGGAGCCAAATAACAAATGTGTCATTGATAGGTGGCATTGGCTAGGTCTCTGGATTCAAATTCTTCCATGAACAAGTTTGCAATGATGGGTGACAGTGGTGATCCCATCGGGGCTCCTTCAATTTGCTTGTATCTTTGTCCTTTGTATATGAAATATGTGTTGGTTAAGCAGTGTACTGCTAGTTCCATGAGATGTTTGGGTGGTTGGTATTTATTTTTGATGATTTTGAGAGTTTCTTTTATCAGGACTTAAGTGAACAGTGAAACCATGTTGAAACTTACAAGCAGATCTTTTTGTTCCACATGTAGATCTTTGATCATATCCAAGAGGTGGTATGAGTTTTGTACATGTGAAGCTGCTACTTCAGCATGGGGCTGTAGCTGCTTTGCTAGGTATTTGGTTAGGTTTTGTAGTGGTGCTCCTCTGGAACTGACTATGGGTCTGAGGGTTATGCCTTCTTTGTGTATTTTGGGGAGGCCGTATAGTTTGGGGCATCTGGAAGATTTTTCTCTTGAGATGATTGTCTGTTGGATCTCTTTGCTCATGTTGCTGGTTATGATTTTCTTCTTGGTTGTTTTTTCCAGATATGTGGTTGGGTCTGTGTTTATGGGTTTGTATGTGGACTCTTGGAGTAGGTCTGTCAATTTTGTTTTGTAGTCTTTTCTATCCATTACTGCTGTGGCATTACCTTTATCTGCTGGAAGTATGATTATGCTGCTGTCGTTCCTTAGGGCTTGCAGGGCTTTTAGTTCCTCTTTGTGCAGGTTGCTTTTGGGTGGCTTGCTTGTGCATAGGATGTTAGTGACTTGGTGTCTTATTCTATCAGCTTCAACTGTATTTAATTTAGTTAGGCTGGATTCCACTCCGCATATGATGGATTCTGTGGGGATTTTTTGGGTGCTATAACATAACTGAATCCTTTGGTTAGGACATCTGTTTCTGTTTTGGTGAGTTCTCTGTTGGAAACGTTGTATACTAATTGTTTCAGGTGTTGTTGTGAGTTGTTGGGGGCTTTCTTGTCATGTTCTAATTTCTTTAGTTTCTTCAGGAGTTTGTCATTTTTATAAGTGGTTTCAGTTTCAGCTCTCCAAGTTGTAAGTTGTTTTATCTTGTCCCAAAGTAGAGGGTGGATTTTGTTGCTCAATTCCAGGTGTAGGGTTAGAAGGTCTTTATTTAACTGATCGAGTTGGAATCTCTTTCTGTGGAGCTCATTCCTGAGTAGAGCCATTTCAGTTCTTTTCAGGATACGTTTTATATATGTATGTATCTATGTATCTACTGTATGTGTGTATGTATAGGTATATGTGTATGTATGTATGTATGTATGTAGGTCTAGGTGTGTTTGGGTCTTTTCCTGTGTAAGATTAAGAGTACTCTTAATCTTACATGGGAAAAGACCTGAACACACCTAGACCTACATACCTGTACCCGTGAAAATCTATGAAAACAAGTATATAGGCTTCTGTATTGTGTTCGTCTGTGAGTCAGAAAGTCTGACTCATCATCAGGCTTCTGTATTTACTGTGTTCGTCTGTGAGTCAGAGAGTCTGACTCACAGACGAACACAATACAGAAGCCTGATGATGGCAGATGAGATTCTGCCGAAACGTTGCTACAACATTAAAAACATAACTACAGTGACGTGGGAAAATACCCGAACAAAGCTGAATGCCATACATGTAAGTACCCACGAAAACTTAAGAATATATATATATATATATATATATATATATATATATGTGTGTGTGTGTGTGTGTGTGTGTGTGTGTGTGTGTGTGTGTGTGTGTGTTTTCTGAGGTTCTCATGGGTATTTGTATGTGGATCTTTGGTTATTCGGGTTTTCTCCCGCGTAAGATTGGAAGTATCTAGGCAACATTTCGATGAAGTCTCATTCATCATCTTCAGGCTTGTGTCTTCGGCTCTGTGCTTCTCAGAGTGATGTGAGTTTGCAGCTGCTTCTTCCTTTTAACTGCTAGTGAGGGTGTGACTTGATTGGGTGGGAGCTTGGCTGTGTTCTGATTGGGTGGGGGTGTGTTCTCATTGGTAGGGGGTTTGGCTGTGTTCTGATTGGTTGGGGGGCTGGCCGTGTTCTGATTGGCTGGAGGTGTGTTCTGTTCAGGTGGGGGCTTGGTTGTGCTCAGGTTAGTCTTAGTTGCTGGGGGATTTGAGCTGGTGAGCTGTGATCCTGCTGTTTGGCTTCATGTTCATGGTCGTGCTGCATCTGGTTGTGATCATGTCCCCCACCCAATCAAGTCACACCCCCACTAGCAGTTAAAAGGAAGAAGCAGCTGCAAGCTCACGTTACTCTGAGAAGCACAAAGCCAAAGACACAAGCCTGAAGATGATGAATGAGACTTCATCGAAACGTCGCCTAGATACTTCCAATTTTACGTGGGAGAAAACCCGAATAACCAAAGATCCATATGTGTGTGTGTGTGTGTGTGTGTGTGTGTGTGTAGGTCTAAGGTGTGTTCGGGTCTTTTCCTGTATAAGATTAAGGGTATCTTGGTGACGTTTCAGCGAGGTCCCACTCGCCATCCTCAGGCTGGTGCTTTCGGCTTCATGCCAGTGCAAGCAGTTTGTGATCGGAGCTGTCATCTCTTTATAAATACTGGTGGTGGGAGCTGGTGTGCTGGCCTGGTTGGCTGCGCTGCTGCCTCTTGATTAGTTGATGGAGTTGGTGTTGGTATAATGGGCTGTGTGATGGCCTTGTGAGTTTTGGAGATATCCTGGATCTTGTGTTGTAATCTCCTGGGTCGTTTGTTTTGTACTGATCTTTTTTCCATTAGCCTCTCGTGTTTTAACAGCTTGGGTAATGGGTTGTGTGATGGGCTTGCGAGTTCTTTTGTTGTGGTATTTTGGGTCCTGCGTTGTAATCTCCTGGGTCATTTGTGTTTTGATCTCTTTTCCATTAGCCTCCTGTGAGATAACGGCTTGGGTAATGGGTTGTGTGAGACTTATTGCTGTGGTATCCTTGGTCTTGTGCTGTGATATCCTGGGTCATTTGCTGTGTTGCAACTTCTTGAGTTCTTGTGGTGTAATTTCATCAGAAAATGAAAAGCAAGGGTGAGTAAATCTTTGGAGAGGATAAGAAAGCATTAGATTTCAAGAAGAGCCAAAATAATCGGGGGGTGGGGGAGTCCAAATCACTCAGGAGGAAGACTGGATTGAAATAAAAAATAAACACATACTTGAATAATTGGTCTATATATGAACTGGATGTTTTATGCCAGGTAATTACCGTATATAGATATCTCTGAATCTTAATATGGCATCTTTAAAAAAAAAGCTTCCATGCTTCTGTTAAAAGCAACATTTACTGTACTATTTTTTCAACAGAAAATCATGTTCCATTAGACTTGTCATTCTGCTGTGGCTTATCTTGCTATCTATAAATAGCATTAGCACTTAGACTTATATACTACTTTATAGTGCTTTGCAGCCTTCTCTAAGTGGTTTACAGAGTCAGCATATTGCCCTCAACAATCTGGGTAATCATTTTACCCACCTTGGAAGGATGGAAAATGGAATTTTAGTTTTAGTTTACTTTATTGTCATTGCACCTCATACAACCAAATCAAACACCATCTTCAGTGCATATCATGACCATGAAAATAAACACAAACACAGATCCTTCACACTCCATACATTGAATTGAAAACCTCTGACACCGCACCAACACTGCACTATACAATAGAATTCAATAGAGTTACTGCCCTGGGATAGAAGTTGTTTTTCAGCCGATTTGTCCTTGTTTTTATTATTCTGTACCATCTGCCAGATGGTAATAGTTAAAAAAAAAGGGTTCCCAGGATGAGATGGATCTTTGAGAATATTTTGAACTTTCTTAAGGCAGTGGGAGCTATAAAGCTCTTCCAAAAAGGGGAGAGGGCAACCAATGATCTTCTGGGCAATGATGTTAACCCTCTGGAGTGCTGTCCTATCTGCCACTGTGCAGTTGGCAAACCATACAGATCAGTGGTGGGATTCAATTTTTTTACTACTGGTTCTGTGGGTGTGGCTTGGTGGGCATGGTAGGAGAAGGATAATGTAAAATCTCCAGTCAGAGGTGGTATTTGCCGTTTCTCCGAACTACTCAGAATTTCCACTACTGGTTCTCCAGAACTGATCAGAACCTGCTGACTACCATCTCTGATACAGAGGTGCAGTAAATTAAGATACTCTCTATGGTGAATCAATCTTGATCCAGTCAGGATTGAACGTCTGGCAGTGGAAATGCAAAGTTACCCTGCAATACTGCATTCTAACCACTGCACCACCATGGTAAAATAAGGAGTGGAGAACATCCTTCCTTGCAGCCACTTCTAAGTCTAAAAGTCAGTTGCAGAGGACTGGAATAATCTTCATGGGGAATTTTTTGAAAGTACAGGTTGTTCTTGACTTACCCTTTGATATAGCGACCGTTCAAAATTACGACAACACTGAAAATAACATGACGATTGTAGCATCCCCATGGGCATATGTTCAAAATTCAGTTGCCTGGCAACGGACTCATATTTATGATGATTGCAGTGTCCCAGGGTCGTATGATCACCTTTGGCAATCTTCTGACAAGCAAAGCCAATGGGGAAGCCAGATTCATTTAACAACCGGTGCTCCTAACAACTGCAGTGGTACTTAACAACAGTGACAAGTAAGGTTATGAAATGAGGCAAAACTCACTGAATAGCTTTCTTGCTTACCAACAGAAATTTTGGGCTCAGTTGTGGCCATAAATTGAGGACTACCTGTAATTGGACAAAATTGGGAAAGGAAGAAAGAAGGCCTTTCATGCAAGCCCCAAAAGCCACATTTTATCATTGAGATTGTCTTATAACAACTAATCAGCAAGGGCAGCCATTATGAGTACCAGTAAACAGATTGATGCACTAAACTATTAAATGCGATCACTTGTACTCCTGATCTATCTCAGCAAGTAGCTAAGGATGAATTGAATCCTAATTGATGATAGCTTCCTCTTAATAATAGGATCTCAGATCAGTTGCTATCTAGAAAAAGAGGGAGAGGCAGCCATATTGGAACTCAACTATTTGCAGCCCAAACCCATTGAATCTGGGTTCAATGACTAGCTATGTGTTGAACCCAGAGAAAATTGCTCAGATTTTCAGCCATGAGAAACTCCACTTGAAACGGGCCACTCTTTCAACTCTAAAATTTGGGTTTTATGGTCAATATTATTGTCCATCCCCCAAACTTTATTAAATTTCAATTTAACATCCTTGCTTAATTTTGCGCAGCAATCTGCTTACGCACCCCAATGAGATGACCCAGGACGACAGAGAAACCAATGGACAAAGCTGGAGATCCCAAGTTGTCGCTCCTGTGATCATCAGTGGAGGCAAAAATGCACAGGACCAATTGAAAAGTGAGGAAAATCTCCATGGCGACAGCTTGTCCGGATGTTGTGTTGTTTTGCACCTAGAAGAAAGCAGGAGAAAATTAAAGTGCCCTTTCTGAAATCAGTTGCTTTTATGATAGCTGAAACACTTTTTTAAACTCTCTTCAGAATTGAGTATGTTGAATACAGTACTGGGGTCTTTAAAATTAAATGTATGATTTGTTTTATTTCCTCAATGTATATAAAAGCCTATCTCACAATGGTGGTTATGGATGGCTTACAACATTAAAAAAAAAACAACCCTCACAAAAAATCTTAATACAAAAGTTTAAAAAGCAGGTAAGGAACCAAACCAAGACAAACCAAATCATAACCCCATTGTTACGTTTGAGCAATGAGAGGCTGGACCAGAGCATGAGTGCAACAATACTTTATTTTACAATAAAGGGCTGACCGTGCTTGCCAAGCCTGGAACTGGCTCGCAGCAATCAGCAAGCGGTTGGACCCCGCAGCCTGCTTTTATAGCTGGCTGCTGGGGAGAACCAACCAATGGGAATGGGGGAAAGAACGCCCACATAAGTGAGTGGACCTGAGTGAGAACTTCTTGAGTCCTCAGGACATAACACCCCTTCCCCCCAGATGCGAACATGCATAGTCTTTGAGGTAGATGGGGGGTTTGTGTTGGCGCCCGGAACGGCGCAGCTCGGGGACATTGTCTGCCAGATCGGTATCAGTCTGTGGCGGTTGAGCTGGCATAGTGTCGATAACGCTCTCTCCGGATTGGGTATCCTCGGAAACCACCGGGTCGGTTACTGGGGTCGAGCTCCCGTGGGCTGGATCTGGCTGGTCCATTCTTTGGGCGCTGTTGCTCGAGTTCGGGTTGACCGGAACGACTGCTGGTGCAAACTGGTCATTGGGTGCGATGAGGCTGGGAGGCGGCTGAGACGGCCCCCCTACGGCTGGCGACTCAGGATTCTTGTTGGCAAGGGTGCTGAGGCGCCTTCTAAGCTGGTCTATGTGTCTCCTCCAGACGCGACCATCCTCCAGCCTGACCCTATACGATCTCGGCCCGGTGACAGCGACGATCTCGCCTGGAATCCAAAGTGGGTCCCCAGCGAAATTTCTTGCGAAGACTGGCTCCTGTAACACAAAATGTCTAACCCCCGAAGTAGAAGCGAGGGGAGAGTCAGGGCAGTATTGTGGGTGCAGTCTATCTAATACAGTCCTCAGGCGTCGGCCCATCAGAAGTTCCGCTGGGGACTTATTGGTGACTGCACAGGGGGTTGAGTGCTGGCTCATCAGGAACCGTGAGAGTTTGTGGTGCCAGTCATCTTTGCCAAACCTGGCGAGGGCCTCTTTGGTGGTCCGGACGGCCCGTTCAGCCAACCCATTACTCGCAGGGTGAAATGGGGCTGTGAAAATGTGGCGAATGCCTAGGTTGGCTGCAAAACGGCTGAATTCTACAGATGCGAACTGAGGGCCATTATCTGAGACCAAGGAGTCGGGTAGTCCATGTGTAACAAACAGGCGTGTTAACGCATTGGTGATTGCTAGTGTGGTGGTCGTGGATAGCTGTGCCACGTCTATCCACTTGGAATAAGCGTCCACGACCACTAGGAACATCTTCCCATGCACGGGGCCGGCCAGATCGATATGTATTCTAGACCAAGGGGCACTGGCGTTCTCCCATCTGGTAGGGATGGCGATGGGGGGGGGGCAGGACGGGATTCCTGGCAGATGCTGCAGGAACTTACCCAATTGACAATGTCCTCGTCTAGACCCGGCCACCACACGTAGCTGCGTGCTAATGCCTTCATTCTCACGATGCCAGGGTGTCCCTCGTGCAACGCCTCCAGGACTCGGGTACGCAGCGAGGTCGGAATGACCACTCGAGTGCCCCACAGTAGACAACCCTGCAAACTGGACAGCTCCTGCATGCGAGTCTTAAAGGGTGCGAATTTGTTATCAATGTTGCCTCCCGGCCACCCCCTCCTCACCCAGTCGAGCACCTGGGCGAGCGTTTGGTCTGCCTTGGTTTTAGTGGCGATGTCAAGGGCGTTGATGGGCAGGTCCAACTGGGTGATTTCGAAAATGGCGTTGACAGGAGCTGGGTCTTCAGCCGGCGCGGGTAGGGGGCAGCGACTGAGAGCATCGGCGTGGGATAGAGTTTTGCCCGGGTGGTGGATAAGTTTGTATGAGTAGGCCGCTAGGAAAAGTGTCCACCTTGTCATCCTAGGGGAAAGGACTTGGGGTGTCTGTTTGTCGCCGGCCAGTAGGCCCAGGAGGGGCTTATGGTCGGTGACCAGTTCGAAAAAGTGGCCAAAAAGGAATTCGTGAAACTTTTTCACGGCTGCAACAGCTGCTAGGGCTTCCTTGTCTATTTGACTGTAATTTCGCTCCGTGGCCGAGAGCGTCCTGGAGAAAAAGGCGATGGGGGCCTCGGTGCCATTGGGAAGTCTATGACTAAGGACCGTCCCAATTCCAAATGGTGATGCATCTGCTGCCAGTACTAGAGGAAGGTTGGGGTCGAATTGGATGAGCACCGCCTCTGACGTAAGTAGTGATTTGACGGCGTTAAACGCCTGGTCCTCTTTGTGCCCCCAGTGCCACGGTGACTTTTTGTCTAGTAATCTGTGGAGGGGTTCGGCTACTGAGGCTTTATGGGGTAAGAAGGATGCATAAAAGTTCAGCAGCCCTAGGAAAGCTTGTAGCTCCGTTTTGGAAGTGGGCGTGGGAGCTTCGTGGATTGCCCTAACTTTGGACTCCAGGGGATGAATGCCAGAGGCGTCAATTTTATAACCCAGAAAGTCCACCTGTCTAGTGGCAATGGCGCATTTTTCTTTTTTTAACTTGAGGCCATGCTGTCTGAACCTCTCTAACACTGCTCGTACTCTCTGGAAGAGTTGGGGTCTGTCCCTGGCCGAGACCAAGATGTCGTCGAAGTAGGGTACTACACCAGGGAGGCCCTGTAAAATCCGCTCCATGAGGGATTGAAAAATACCCGGGGCAACACTTATGCCAAATTGGAGACGCTTACATCGGAATGCACCCCTGTGAGTAACGATGGTCTGAAGTTCCGCTGTTTGGTTATCAACAGGGAACTGCTGATACGCTTGAGACATGTCCAATTTAGCAAAAATGCTGCCCGGCTCGAATGTGTGCAATAAGTGCTGAATGACGGGCACAGGGTAGGCGCTAACTTGTAGATATTTATTGATTGTTGTCTTGTAGTCCGAGCAAATTCTCAGGCTACCATCTTTTTTAAGGGGTGTGACAATGGGCGTCTCCCACTTGGCGAAATCTGTTGGCTCAATGACCCCTTGTTTTAGTAGTTTATCCAATTCGGCGTCTAGTTTTGGTCTAATAGCACATGGAACCCTGCGTGGTTTTAATCTGATTGGGACCGCCTGGGGGTCAACAGTGAACGAGATGGGGGTTCCATTATAACACCCCAGCTCCTCGCTGAACACATCTGCGTAGTCAGCGAATAAGGAGTCAGTGTCTGAGGTTGAGACAGCATGGACTCCTGTTAACCCTAGGCCGAGGTGGGGAAACCAATCGAGCCCCAATAAGGTTGGTAGATTGCTGTTAACTACCACTAGAGGTAGTGGCCTTTAAAAGTTCTAAAACTGACAAAAAACTTGCCTCTGCCGATCACGGGAATGGCCTTCCCCTGGTAGTCCTTCAGACGGTACTGGCATCTCTGATGCCGGGTAGTAGATAGGCTGGGGTGGAGTCTCTTGAGGGTGTTCCACGAGATTATTGAGAGCGCTGACCCTGTGTCAACCTCCATGTGGCACGGTTTACCTTCTAGGGAAACGGAGAGAGAAATTTTACTAACAGAGTGGCAAGTACGCCTGGCAAGGTGGTCTGTGCGACAGTTTAATACTTGCCTCTGTGGTCCCGAGTTCGAGGACGGGGGTCTGCGTGCAGCGCTTTGGGGGGCTTGGCAAACTCTCGCGATGTGCCCCTTCTTATGGCAGTTGTTGCAAATGGCTCCTTTAAACCTGCAGGTGGCCCTCTGATGTGATCCCCCACAGGCTAGGCACAACGTGATGTGCTTGGGTGGACCGGTGTGTTCCTGTCTGGCCCCTACCTGCGACCGTCTGTCGTTGGTGAGGCGGTGGACGTCGTTTTCGTCGTTGTGGGCTTCCTCCGCTTCCACCTCTTCGGAATGGATGGGGAACGATGCTGGTTTGGCACTTGGGCCCTGAATTTCGGTGGCTGAGTTCGTTGCTAGCTCGGCTGCTAGGGCCTCCTCGACTGCTTGCGCTAGGTTGAGGTCCTTTTTTGCTAACAGGCGCCTCTGTAGGTTGAGATCCTTGACCCCACAAACTAATTGATCGAGGAGCATGTCCTCCAGGTATGTTCCAAACCCGCAGTGCAGGGCTGCTGTTCGGAGGGCGGCCATATACTGGTTGATTGTCTCCTTACTAGACTGCTTCCTCATACGGAACGTGAACCTCCTGGTGATTTGTGAAGGTCTGGGAGCGTAGTGGTTAGTGAGGATCTCCAGCAACTCGGACCACGGGACGTTTTTTAATTCTCTTGGCGCTACGAGGGCTGCGGCGGTATCATAAACGGTGGCTCCGCAGTAGATGAGGAAATAGGATTTTTTCCGGTGTTCTCCCGCGTCTGCCAGGCCGACCGCGTCTATGTAATGATTGAAGCGGTTCTTATACGACTCCCACTTCTCTTCGTCTGGTTTAAATGCCGGGAATGCTGGGTTGGAACTCATGGTGCTAGACAGCTGGGCTACCTGTGGAAAAAATCTCTCTGGGACTACGAGCGCTCGTGAGTATTAGTGATATCAGCTCTGGAGGGGTTTCTGCTAACCTCTCTTTCTCTCTCTGGGTTACCACGTTGGCTGCTAGCCGTTGGAGGTGTCTTGATTCGCGCCAAAAAAAAAAGTAGGCGTAGTGACTTCCTACAGCGCTGTGCTGTGTTTCTTACTGGTTTGAAATTCAAATGACACCCGTTTGAATTTCGCGCCAATGCAGAGCGGCTGCGGCTCGCAGTGCTTCACTTTCCCCGTAGCGGGGCTAACAAGCGGCTACAGACGCTTCTAACTTTTTTGAATCAGACCGCTTTCTCTGGCTGCGGATTAGCGTTTGCTCTTTTTGATCGCTCGTTTTGAGGGCTGACCGCTCTTTCTGGGTGCGGATCAGCGTTTTCCTTATCGCCAGCCGATCGCTCTCTCTGGGTTGCAGATCGGAGGCTGCGGATCAGCGTTTCCTTATCGCCAGCCGATCGCTCTCTCTGGGTTGCTGATCGGAGGCTAGTGACTCAGCGGTTGCACGGTGCTTCTGGTAGCCATCCCACCCTCGTCGCCAGTGTTACGTTTGAGCAATGAGAGGCTGGACCAGAGCATGAGTGCAACAATACTTTATTTTACAATAAAGGGCTGACCGTGCTTGCCAAGCCTGGAACTGGCTCGCAGCAATCAGCAAGCGGTTGGACCCCGCAGCCTGCTTTTATAGCTGGCTGCTGGGGAGAACCAACCAATGGGAATGGGGGAAAGAACGCCCACATAAGTGAGTGGACCTGAGTGAGAACTTCTTGAGTCCTCAGGACATAACACCCATCACGAGCTCTCACTAGCATTCTAACCCACCCACGTGCCTATGATCACATTCCAATCCTTTAGAGCCTTCTGAAAAGCCAGCCATCTAACCTTGGGGAGAATTGTGTTCCAAAAATCAGGCTCTGCAACAGAAAAAGCCTCCTTCCAAGGGCTCACAAGATGACTTCCTTTGGCTGGCAGAATCCATAGCATGCTTTTCAGTTGCATTTCATTGTTAAATTTTGCTGAAATATTAAGATTTTTTTAAAAAACAAAGTAGTGCTGGAGGCCTTTGTTTACAAATAATTTGAGCATTGTATTTTCATTTTCTTTCAGCTCCTTAACCTCTTAGAGGTGTAAAAATCACCTATATGTTCCACTGATGAATTGGATATTGTATATTAGGAAAGGTAAGTGATTAGCCTGAAATGAATGGAATTTGATATACAACATAGGTACTAAAATTGAATACTCGAAGAGCACAACATCTACTCCCCTCCCTCCCTCCTTCCCAAACAAACAAACAAACAAAATAGATTGTTAGAATCATTGTAACATTCAGAAAATTCAATCCAGTGACATCTTTTTTTCTTGCCTGCTGTTGGAATTGACATTTCCTTCCAACCACCACTTTGGGTGGTTGCCATTTTCCACATTCCTGGATCAGTCATTTGGATAATGTTTTGTTAGTAAAGATGGAGATGGCCACTACCTTTGGGCTATGCATCAGTGTGAATACATGTCGATATGTTAACATGTCAATGATCAAGAGTGAATTTTTATTTTTGCCTTCCTAAAATGTTAATAGGGAATCGATCCCCATAAAGGATTACACATCCATCAGAAAAACGGGCTGCCATGTATTTGCCTGGTTTTCTCTTTCCACTACAATAGTACAGTATCTCATTGTCATTGATTCAATACTACTGGTATATGACTACCCTGAGGAGAAATTATTGAATGAACTAAATAGATAAGATCTCTATTATTTGTTTCTTTTGCTATTACAACTGCAGTTTGATTACTTCTGAATGCATCTATGCCATTGGGGAAGTAGCATTCTAGTAATAGCAGAGATTTTTTATCTGTGACTCACCTAAGCAACTGAATATATCCATTGCAATCCTGGAACACTTTGATGTTTGATAGTATCACACCTGGCCCTCATAGAAACGGTGACTCCATATTGTCTTGTTCAAAATGCTTTTCAAAAGGCTTCTTTTGTTTGAGAAGTGAACATTTTCAAGGCAAAAAAACCTAAGAAAGTCCAGTTGCCTTTTGAACAGCATCTTTGGGATGACCATGACCTGGATGATTGAGAATCTCCATAGATGTGTCTTTATAATGCAAGCCCATAAAACCTATGATAGCAGCTCACTAATGTTCTCTGGGTGGTTTAATATATGCTTCAAGGTCCCGGTTTTAGTGCCCTGCCCAGCACACAGCAAAGAGGCCAGTGTTATTGTATCTTTGGTGGTCCAGAGATTGTGTTTGATCATATTTGACTTGCTGGGTGACCTACATCTAGGCTTTGTTGTAACTTCTATCTGCTTGGTCACTGAAGGAAATGGCCTCACAGAAGCATTGTAGTAAACAATTTTCCTTTATTAGGAAGCCTGTAGAAAAAATATCTCTATTTCTTCCAAGGACTACATCTTGGAGATCATGTAGTACATGGGCTGAAGTTATCAATGAGTTTGTCAAGAGCTAAACGTGGGTAGGACACCAATTCTTTCTTGGTTGTCACCATTTCCCTCTTTTTGATACCTTTTTCTCCCTAGAGCAGAGCAACTTTCTCTCCAGAGAAAGAGACAAACAACTAATAACTTCCTCAGAGCAGGCTACGAGGAAGAGACAAATAATTACAATAGCAAAAACTGATCTCCTGCTTTAAAAGTTAGGCTGAGGGCCATGACAAAAATCAGGCGCGCTTCAATTTTGCCTCTCCAAATGGCTTGTGACATTCTGTTAAGAGTTCTTTTTAGGCCGTAACTTTGTTATCTATAGAAAACATTATTGGAAAATATTATTTTAAAATGCAGCATCTGGCGTAGATGCATCCACAGGAGGATAAAAAAACGAAGATGGCAACTGTGACTGCAATTAAAGCCCCACCCTTGCATGCACATTAAAAGAGGTAGGGGTTTGGTTGCATAGTCATGCCAATCATCTTAACTTTTTAAATCCTCCCTGTGGTTGCCCTGATCCAGGGCTCCATAACAAAAACCAGTTGCTCAGATACAGTTGCCTTGCATAAGGTGTATGCATAATTCATGCTTTCAAGCAGCATTTCTCTCCCTCCTTCAGGTGCAATTCCTGTGGTTGGGTCAGAATCTCATTAGGTAAGTAAACAGAGCCCATGGGGAAGGAAAAGCAACACAGAGCATCACATCAGCATATATTTTTTTCGCAACATGGTAATCTATCTTGATAGGCCTTTTGCATTGGAAGGCTTTTCAAAGCTACATGCTTTTTTTGTGGAGGGGGGGGTTGTTTGACTGAGAAGCACATGAATATCGAAAGGGTGCTATGGCATCTTTCATCAGAAAGCTGACATGGTGGGCGTGATTAATTATAGCATAGTGTACTTACTTATGTGAAGAGGCAAATAGAGGAAGGCCTCCCACACACCCAACTTATCAGCTCTATTTATAATATCTTTGCCTTTTGCATGAACTCTCTACTGGTTATACTTCCTACAGGTGTCTCTAACTCCATGTAAGGAGCAACACAGTGAGATATTCTAGAAATAAAATTGAAACTGGAAGTTATTATTTTGCACTGTATCGTGTAATGCCCTCCCCACCCTTTTTTTCAGAAAACAAAAATTTTAAAAAAAGGCACCAGGAAATGTTAGTAGGCACACTGATGTCCACAGGTTCCATGTTAAGGATCCCAGGGTAAAGCAATTCCACAAGGGTGTTAAGCTGAGGAAGATCTGGTAGTTGTACATACATTTTATCATAGCTGGTCTTTCTCTTGGTCTGATGGAAACCTGTGCTAAAATAACTTTCTGTCTGGGGGATATTCACTGACATGCAAAAGCTTTCAACTTCTCTCTGGCTTGTAGAATGCTCTTTTTATGGTCCTTTTTTCCCCAGCCTCTTCGTATAAGTTCATTTTTCCTTTTTTTCCCCTGGAGGTTATAATTTGTGTGTGTACATGTGCGTGTGTGAATGGTATGTATCAGAGGAGTCCAATCTTGGCAATTTTAAGACTTGTGGAATTCTGGACGTTGAAGTCTAAAATCTTAAAGTTGCCAAGGTTGGGTATACCTGGTATATATCCATCTTGTTTCTTTATTTTCTGTGTCCATTAAATGTTCTTCTCTGTGTACTTATTCATTGCATGCACAGTGCCACTTTTCTTCCCTGACCTAAAAGTGGCATATGGTATTCTCAGCTTCCACCCTGTCTTGTGTATCTACCCACACCTTTTTTTAAGGAAGGTAAGGTGGAGGATGGAGGATGGTTTATCAGATGTTTCATGGCTTGTGAGTTAGTTGTAGTTGAACTACTAATCTAGAGCCAAGTATTAGTGTACTTCTCTAACTACTGACATTCTTTCTTGTTCTTTTTTTCCAAGGGTCCACAAAGAGCACTAGAAAAATAGGGCCAAATATATGGTATTGTCACAACAGAGGTAATGAACCAAATATAACAGCTAAATATATTTATTTTCATAGTTTCACAGCATAATGATATCACATTTTCCTTTTGTTAATGCCAGTAAATTATTATTATTTCTATAGAGTCACAAAAAGTTACAAAGAATCAACTAACTTTACCTAGTCATCTAGAAGTTGCATATCTTTGTTGCTTGATTGAGACTATATCAAATGAAGAATATTCTCAAAATTTAGATGAAATACCTAGTTGTTGAGCTGCAATATTAAGGGATCATGATAGTTAAGTTTGAGTTATTCACATACTTCTTTGCAAATCAGGCCTAAGTCTATCTCATGTTTAACATTTTTATTGGGTCATAAAATAAAATAAGACACAAAATATGAAAGTAAATGTCATACATCTGACCAGCCAGATTAAAACAAAAAAGCCAGTATCCAAGTAGGTCTTTTTATTATGTTCAGTCATTTAAGTATGTTTATATGCATTTAAGTGCAGATTAAAATCTGATTATTATTACAATGTTACTGGCATTTACAAATCAGTCTCTTGCCCTGTGGCAGAGATCTATTCTGCTATATCTTACACAAGATTTTGGCAAATAAAAATGTAGCTGACAATGCTAAAAATGACAGAGGGGATTGTGTCATCTTTGAAGAATGTCTGTCAGATTACCTAACTGAATGTACATATAGATTACACTTGTAAAACCTAATTGTATATAATTAGAAGTATGCAAACATTCCTGTTCTTCTCCTGCTTGTGTGTTGTAAAATCTCCAATAATTATGGATTAATTTAATTCCCAAAAGGCAACTGTTCTTTAATGATTCTTTGAGGATGCCTTGATAGTCAATATATGTCTCCAGAGGTTTGTAAATTATTCCTGAGCTATACTACATATGGAATCTTTCTGCAAACTGCTCCAATAAATTATCTTAGTTATCTTATTAGAGTAAATTGCCTTATTGGCCTTTCCCAAAGTGATAAATTCCACATAAATTGAAGGGTTCCCAAAATTCATAATCAACAAAGTTAAGAAGTCAAGCTAGCTGTACAAATGATTTTCATGGTGATTAATGCAGCCTTTTTCAGCCACATCCTCAAACATTAGTAATAGCAATAGCACTTATCAATAGCACTTAGACTTGTATACAGCTTCAGAGTCCTGTCTAAGTGGTTTACAGAGCCAGCATATTGCCCCCAGTAAACTGAGTCCTCATTTTACTGACCTTGGAAGGATAGAAGGCTGAGTCAGTCTTGAGCTGGTGACAATCAAACTACTGGCAGTCAGCAAAATTAGCCTGCAATACTGCATTCTAACTACTGTGCCACCATGGTTCTTTTTAATAAATTAGATATTGTTGGATAGCTCTGCTTCTTAAAAACACAAGGGAGTTTAATTAGCTAGATTAGTTTATGGATAGGCAAATGGAAAGGAGACAATCTTTGTTTATAAACAAAAACACCCACAATACAGTATTATAATGATAATAAATACAACCATTAAAATATTTTCAATTATCTTCAATGTGGATCACATAAATATTTAAAATCATCTTTAAGGTGGAGCTGATTTAACTAACTAAAAAGGCTCCCCAGAATAATGGCAGCTTAACCTGCTTCTAACCAACAGGATCAGGACAAACCTGGTTCCTTGTAGTTAGTTAGTGTACAATGTGGAAACACTTACAGAAAAGCATTTCCTCCCAGCTTCAGCAGCCCTGATCTCCTGGTAGTATGGAATTATTGTGCCAGCATTTCCCTCTAGGTGCTCGTATTGGATGGGGCAAATCTGGTTGATGGAAGTGATCTTCAGCACCAAGCCATATAGGGCTTTCATAAGTAAGACTGATCCTTTAAATTGCACCCGGAGAAGTACATGCAGCCAATGCTGTAGCCCAGGTGTTTTGTGTTATTCTGTGCCAGTTAGCACAAGGGATACTGCAATTACAGTTTCTGGGTGGTCTCCACAAAAGTGCATCAACCAGGTGATGATGACAGCATGAGTCTCAGGTGCTAGCTCCTGTTCCAGGTTTTAAGTGGTAAACACTAGCCGGGGCCCCTCTGACCACAACATGTATCTGCTCACTCAGTGGTAACCATGAATTCAGGAGGACCCACCAAATCACAGAACTCAGAGGCAATGCCATCCCTTCAAGAGACATCCCTGGGGTCCATAAAGATCTTCAATGTACAATCAGCAACTCTGCCTTGCATGGATTTAAGTCCATCTGCTTCTTCCTATCCAGGTCCCAACAGTCTCTAAACACTTTGACCAAACCTTGATTCAGTGGTGGGATTCAAATTGTTTTATGACCGGTTCTGTGGGCGTGGCTTGGTGGGTGTGGCAGGGGAAGGAGACTGTAAAATCTCCAGAATAGATGGGGGCGGGGCCAGTCAGAGGTGGTATTTGCCGGTTCTCTGAACTACTCAAAATTTCCACTATTGGTTCTCCTGCTGAATGCCACCTCTGCCTTGATTGCATTTTGAGTGTGGGCCAGGGTAGCAATGTATAATTGGGTATCATGCACATATGGAAGATATCGATCCAAAGTGACAGATAACCTCTCCCATTAGCTTTATGCAGATATTGAAAGTTAACAGGAGAGGGTCAAAATCTGCTGCGTGCCACACATCAAAAGCCACTGAGCTGGAATTCCTTCCTCTAAAGCACAATGTCCCAGTTCTTAATCCTTGCAAAAATATTCCATCTTTGATGGTATTGAAATCCACTAGAAGAACTAAAAGAGCCAGAAGACATGCACACATCTCTGCTATGTTCTAATATAACAAGATAATTCATTAGCACCACTAAAGTGATTTTTGTGCCATATCCATGCCTGAGCCATGGCCAGATAATTCATTTATTGTAGGGTTTTATGCAGTTATTTTTCTACTGTTGCTTCAAATATTTTCCTAAGGGAAGGTTGAAAACAGGCCAACAATTGTCTAATACATGTGGACCCAGGGAGGGACTATTAAGATTCAGGTGCACTACAACTTATTTCAAGCAGCGGGAACATACACCCCTCTCAGTGGTGGGATTCAAATTTTTTTACTACCTGTTCTGTGGGCATGGCTTGATGGCGTGGCATGGCTTGGTGGGTGTGGCAGGGGAAGGATACTGCAAAATCCCATTCCCTCCCCACCCCACTAACCTGCTTTCCAGCTCCATTCTCCTATGCAGGGCAACAAAAGAAGACCCAGCCGATCAGCTGGGACTCGGGAGGCAGAGAATAGATGAGGGCAGAGCCAGTCAGAGGTGGTATTTGCCAATTCTCCGAACTATTCAAAACTTCTTGCCAGTTCTCCAGAACTGGTCAGAATTTGCTGAATACCACCTCTGACTCCTCTGCAACAAGGCATTGGCTATCTCCTGAATCCAGTGGTCACCCTGCTAGGAGGACATAGATCCAGCCGAGAAGGGTACAGCAGACCTACCCTAGCCACTTCATTAGAGACCATAGGCCAAAAGGAAGACTTCACAAGATATTGTCCTAATATTACTATGATCCCATCCCTCTGAAGACTTTAGTGACAATATGCTGTACTAAATGGCATAGCTGCTGGCTGCTAGTCAGGAGCACAGAATTCTAATAAAAGCAGCCGGCTGACAGCTGGCTAATACAATAAGAGATCAGAAGCAATAGCCTTACAATATCACCATGTAATCATGTTATCTATTTTACTATGATCCCAGTTTTCTATTAATGATCAGCAATTTCAGGGATGGCTAACAGGATGCCCTTTGGCATTAGGGTAGCCACTTGTCACGCTCAAGACTTTGCTGGTTTAATGTTTAAAATTATTTCAATTTTTAAAAAATATATAAAGAAAAAGTCAGCGCCCCCACTGCAAAGTGCCTTTATTTCCAAAAAAATATCCCTGGTTTTCAGGAGGCATTGTAAGAAAATAAAAAAGATATGACTGTAATTAATTTTTCTCCCTTGCCCTGAGAAAAACCTTTCAGTGTTGGTAGATTGGGAGAGCACAACCAAGTAGGGAGGAGGTAGAGGATTATGGGTTCATAGGGAATGTCTTTAAATAATGATTATATCAACTCTGTAGGTCTTCTAGAATTTGCCACACCATGTCAAAAAATACCAGCCCCTGGAATTTATGAAATAGGTAAATAGGGAGAAGGGACGACCTGCAATATTTAAGCTGATAAGGTGCCATTCTTTGCAATAATATGTAGTGTCAGGAAGTACTTGCTTTTTTTCTGAACAAATAAATAAATTGGCAATTGGGTAGCAATTTGCCATGCCAACATCAAGGCATAGCAACCTGCTTTCACAGAGAAACTGGAATATGACAGGGAAACGAAGTGCTAATCCCTTAAATAGCATATGGCCCTTGTGGGAGAATAGAAACCAGAAAGCTTAATCAAGGATTAAGTTTACAGTGCTAGAAATATGGAAAGATCATTGCTAGGTTTGGAACTCATGTTAATAAATATATCATATTTATAATAACTAGCTTGCTCTAAAATGGATCAAAAAGACCTGTAGTAAAAACTTACATATTTTTTTTGTGATGGAATCTACGTATCTTTAACTTCTAGATAGTGGTGAGGAAGATATATTGGTAGATTTATGAATGATTAACAATACTGTAGATCAGCATGGTGATTTAGCAATTAGAAAAACAAAATAAGTCCTCTCCTCCTAAGTTAGGTTGCTAAAAGTCTGTTCGGTTTTATCAGGGGTTTGACTGGATTTCTTGGAGGGATGGATCAGCATTGTAGTTGTCCCGCACAGGCTGGCCCGGGGGAGTGGGGAGACAGGCCGGACAGCAGACAGGAGAGACATCTCCAGCAGCACCCTGCCAGCTAAACTGGGGTGCAAGGGGGTGCCTATGCCCCCTGTGCACCGTTTTTGCTAGCAGAGGCACAGCAGGCTGGCCCTTTGCTACTCCCAGGCTGGCCACACGGGCCACATCCATCCCATGGGCCTTGAGTTTGACACCCCTGAGTTATATCCATCAGGCCGGTGTTGACTCTAGATTTTCTCTGTGATGACATGAGCCTAACATAGTATTTCAGATCTTCCAGTGATGCACTTATATTCTACATCAGATTCCAGAGAATGGAAAGTAAAATTCTTGTGAAAATACCAAATCTTGCAAGTCTGAAATTTCAGCCTCAATTTAATAGAAGTTCCACCTAATAGGAAAGCACATGTTTCATTATTGGCATCTTTAGTTAAAACAGTGTCAGTTAGAAGAACTGGGTATGGGGAGACCCAGTAAGTTAAGGGGAAGAGTGAGCTGGTCCACTAGCTGAATACCCACATCCCATTAGATCAAAAAAATATTATTTACCAACCACCCTGGTTTGGGATTACATACTATGGTAAATCATAAGCAAACACTGCTTATGTTTTAGCATGAATTGTGAACCATAAACCCCATATATTGAGTCCTGCATAATATTGGACTTCAATGAGTCAAGATAAAATCCAAATCCCATCCATTTCTTCTATGGGCCAGTCATGGTAAAAATCTGGGTAATATTAAGAGCTCCAACTCTTTCCAACCATTTAGTGATAGTCCAGATTTCTGCAATCCTGGTAACTCTATGCATGAAGTTTGGAAGAAAGATACCGTAAAAATCAGCAGTAAGGGAAAGGAAGATTGCTCTCCTCTTTTCAAATAGCATTGCTTTCCTTTACCCAAGTTTCCCAAAAGAAAGGCTGTAATTCAGCAGAAGCATATCTACTTTGCATGTAGAAACTGTTAGGTTGGGAAAAATTCAAGAGACCCCACTATCTTTCAACATAAACATTACTGAGTTAGCGTGACCCATATTAATACACTTCACATAGACCACAGTGATGACCCAGAAAGCTGGAGTCCTTCAGCCTTTCCACTCCTAAAGACAGTAAAATCCTTACCCTGTTGATGGCCAAGCTGCCCCGGATATGAGCCGGAGTGATTTGATGCAGGAGAGCAGCCCCTGTCACAGCTCCTAGGATCTGTGCCACCATGTAGAAGATGGCCCTGAGGAAGGAGACTTGAGAGCCCACCAGGCAGGCCATGGTCACTGCGGGGTTAATATGGGCTCCACTGACGTGACCCACCGCTTGAACCAAGGTCCCAATGGCCAAGCCAAATGCAAAGGAGATCTGGAGGACATTTGGTGGGGAAGCGGGCCAGTTCAGAGCTGAGCCCAGGCCGAAGAAGACAAAGAGGAGGGTGGCTAGGAATTCAGCAAGGATAGCTCGAGTGAAGGCCACAGAGCGGAGTTCCCACATCATGGATGACAATGGTGCAGATCAGACTGGGTTGAAAGCTGAAGTTACACGTTTCCTTTTTCAATGATGATATTGTATCCTGGAAAGGCTGTGGGACAAAATCCGTATGTATGTGTGGACGTAGGCGTAGAGAAAGAGAGAAGGGTATATATGTGTGTGTGTGTGTGTGTGTGTGTATGTATGTGTGTGTGTGTGTATCTTTACCTGCAGAGTAGGTAAAAGTTATTTAAATGGAGGTGGGGTTTGGAAATCTAATGCTTTTTCATTTCTGTTCCAGTTGAGTTATTCCATTTTAGACTCTGCCTTCTCTGATAAACTGAAAAATTAACATTTTCTAGTCTTTCCTTCCCACTAGATCTTAACATTTTATTTCATACTTTCAAACATATTTGGCAGGGTTTTTTTTTTGCCATTGTCTTTTTGACCTCTGTTTTCCATTTTTTTTAAAGCTCATAGTTTTTAATCTGAATTTATTTCAAGTAATCTATTGGGGTTTTTTGGGGGGGTGGGTTGGCTCGGCTTTGAATTTCTAAGCAATGTCCAACAGTTGCTCTTCTCTTGTATCCTGTACTCTCAACTATTTAGATCTCCCAGTATCTATCATCATTGGCCATGCTGGAACAATGGTGGGGAATCATAATCTCTCCAGTCTAATGTGACTGGAAGTATTGCATATACAAATGCAGGGAGAGGAAGGACTAGAATGCCCTCTTTCACTGTACATCTTTGGAATTTTCTAACAAAAACTGTTCTTTCTGGAGCCCTATCACAAATTCCTGCTAAGCTTCTGTATCTGCAACAGTATTCTTTGAATGGGAGAAACATGATTGTGTGGTGCCTCAGGCATCAAACAAATATTTCAAAATTCCTAGAGTGCAACTCTCTACAATAGGAAGTCCCCATATATCTGACAGCATCTCAGGCCTATTCATAGCAGTTTGGCATCCTTGACTGATTCTGTGATCCCACCACAACAGCACCTTCGCCTTCATCTACTATGAATCTACTTTAGGTATGAACAAATTTTGTTCTGCCAGTGGTTGTATTCCATGCCAACAGTAGATAAACATATAGGCAGATTTGAAAAGGGGATGGAAAGTGTATGAAGTTATATCGGGGGTCTATTCCATGAGTAGGGATGATGATCAGAATAACTATAGAACAATGTCCCAGTGAATATTTGCTGACTCCTTCATTTCCACCTTTTAAAATTCCATCTCATGGTCCTTGCTGGATCATAGTCGACTCATACAATTGTTAACCTTGGTTAGAATTTTACTATTTATAGCTTTTAAGTGATGTGCTTTTTATGCTGTCTTTAAATTTGAAAATTTTTCTAGCAAAGTTGAAAGCCCTTGGTTTCTAGAATAACTTTCTGGCCTTGATATTCAAAGTCTAAGAATGTTATCCTTGTTTCTTAAGTTTTTAAATATTACTCCCTCATTCACTTTAAAATGCTGGTAATATCTATCTGTCCCACTTGAGGTCAGGCAGGCTTTCTCCATAATCCCTTGATCATTAGATGGTTACCTCAGGGAATAGAGATGTTGGTTGACATTCAGAGGTGCAGATATGTGATTCTTAACACAAGATCTTCCTAAGTATGCTTTACAAACCTGCTTGCCCGGGAATCCCTACAGCTGAGGGCTATATCAGGGGTGTCCAACCTTGGCAACTCTAAGACCTATGGCCTTCAGCTCCCAGAATTCCCCAGCCAGCCAAATTTGGCTGCTTAAAGCAAATGGCATGTATTGATGACTCTTGTAGTCAGGTGATCACATTTTGTGACCTTCTGCTATGTTGAGAAAGAATGAGTGGCCCTAAGTTACCCAGCTGGTCTTTTTTTATGCCTAAAGTGGGACTAGATCTCACCTTGTCAGTTTTTAATCCAAGTTATGGATTTGAGGAAATGTATGTCACTTACATTTGGTTGATTAGAACAATTTATAAGCCCTGTATTATGTCTGCATAGATTTTCTATGTAGCTTTCAGTTTTGGACTACTTCTTCTCCAGCATCTCATTCAATAAATTACCAATTCTTCTCGGATGTCCAATTATTTCCATATTATTAAGAGTCTTACTCACAAAATTGGCTTGTCTTCCAATTGAAGACTACCACTTTATCCACTATAACCTTCAGTCTATCCTCTCATACTATAGAATAAATCTATAGTATTTTTTTTCCTATTCATCACAACATAATGGTTCTTCTCATCAGAGTCACAACAATTTCCTGATGATTCCTAAAAAAACTACTTAGCATTCCAGTTCATATTCAAATAAAGGGCAATGGCAGAATAAATTCTTATAAACATCCACCCCTAAATAGATGCATCCTGTTGTGGACCAGGTGGTTTGCAAACTTGCGTTTAATTCTTTCTCTTGAGAAGGTAGCAGTTTATTTATTGGAGAATGTATGCTTCATTTGCATCTGCCTTTTGTCCACAGAATTTATGGCAGGAATTATGAGATCATCTTGTTTTGATTGAGAAAGAGAATGGGGGCGTATTCTGATGTATAAGTAGCCTTTTGCAATTACTGCTGTTACTTGACTTAATCACTAGAGGATGCTGGACTTAGCTACATCTGGGTGAAGTCAGATAATAGAAGTCCTTGCCTAGATTCTCAACTTGGATGTCCTCAAAGCTGACCATAATATGGGGTCAGAAGTCCTCTTTCTAATTACAAATCCTTAATTGGATAATTAAAATTGTGATTTTCTTTCAGTTGGAGGGCTTGGGTTTTCATAAATTAGCATCATGGATTCATTGAGAAGGTGAGGAAGGATTTATTGCTGTTGCTTGGACATCAAGGTCTGGTTGCTTAATCTTGGCAAAAAGTGCTGCCATTTGGTTGCAGCCACTGCCCTCCAGAGTACTTTTGGAAGATCAAATCTGAAGTGTGCTAGTTGACAATACTGGGTTAGACAGTTTGACTCTACATAAATCTGCTTCCTGCATTCTTAAACAGGAAATAAAAAGCCACAGTCATCTGAGGACACTCTGTTACAACCTGTAAAACAAACATTCTGTGGCTAATTAGTTTAATCAGGCTTAACATCTGGTGTTAGAGATGAATGATCAGCAAGTCGATCCTTTACTAGCCCCAAATGTTTTCATTGTCTCTTTAAACAGAAGGAAAGAAATGTATGGGAAACCTGCAGCTTTGATTTTTGCCAACTAAATCTGGTCAGGCTGAACCATTCCTTGGAAATAATAGGGTTGGAAAAAAAAACCAATAAAGTGAGACTGAATTCTAAAAAGATAAGGGTTGTGTATTCATGCTAGGTATAGAAAAAGTGCGTCAGCTTGGCAACAAAGCAACAGTGAAGGCCTTCTCACACTCTGCTTCTGAAATCTCTTATCCAAGAGCCTCTCCTTGCTCCCATGGCTATTGGTTGTCCTCACCTAATAATGTTAATTGGAATCCGCAACTCCATTACTTAATAACACAATCAAAACATGCAACATCAAACAAGTATATGCCAATTTAAGATGGCAGTAGTAGTTGTCCCAGTTGACTTCATTAAGTGAATCCCTCGTGTGTGCAGCATCCTGGATTGTCATCTGTGACGACCTGCCAGCTTCCCCATTGACTATGCTTGTTGGAAATTGACAGTGAACGATGTTACAGGTGTTATGTCTACCTTGTATGCAGCTTTATTCCACTCTAGCATTCATCTCCATTGTTTTGTGATACATTTCCTGCCTCTCTAGGATTTACCTCTATCTGCTCCTGTGAGATACTTTCTATTCCTGGTGTGCGTGGGCATGCATATATGCTGTATTCTGAATATAAAGACAGAATCAGTGATTTATACTCTCTGTGTGTATACATTTTACTGACAGTTTTGACAATAGTAAGTACTAATACCAAATGGAAATAGAACGAAACAGAAGGAAGAGAAAGGGAGAAATTAAAGAAAAGCTAAACCTGAAAAAGATATGAAGATGTTGCTTCTGATCTTCTTAGCAGTTAAAAGTACAATGATATTTTAACCTCTCTTTAGGTTACATCACATTGCTCTTCTTTTTATAAACTATCTTGTCTAATCATCAGAAGCATAAATTACAAATTCATTTCCCCCCACTTTTTATGATATTTTATTTATGAAGGAGAATATTTATAGCTCAGGTTTGACATGAGACGAGGGGCCCTTGTTTTCTTGCAGACGTTTCATTATCCAAACTAGATAACATCAGCAGTGTTAGTGATACCACTTGATATTTTATCTAGCAAGTGACCACTGGAAATAAAGACATTCCATAAATTTGCATCATGTGTCTTATGGGCTCTGAAATGAGGCACATTGACAACAAGGCTGTGAGTGGCAGCTTCAGTCCTTATATTAAAGTTTTAGTTTACTTTATTGTCATTGCATCTCGTACAATAAAATTAAATGTCATCTTCAGTGTACATTATAATTATAAAAATAAAACACAAACACATCCTTCACATTTTATACAATTGAATTGAAAAGTCCTGATATTGTATTAATATTGCACTATATAGTAGAATTCAATATAGTTAGTGCTCTGGGATAGAAGCTGTTTTTCAGCCTATTTGTCCTTGTTTTAATTATTCTGTACCATCTGCCAGATGGTAATAGTTCAAAAAAAAGGATTCCCAGTATGAGATGGATCTTTGAGAATGTTTTGAACTTTCTTAAGGCAGTGGAAGCTATAAAGCTCTTCCAAAGAGGGGAGAGGGCAACCAATGATCTTCTGGGCAATGATGTTAACCCTCTGGAGTTCTGTCCTATCTGCCACTGTGCAGTTGGCAAACCATACACAGATGCAGTAAGTTAAAATACTCTCTATGGTGCAGCAGTAGAAGGTCACCAGCAGTTTTTCATTCAGTTGTTGTTTCCTGAGAAGTCTCAGGTAGTATAATCTCTGCTGGGCCCTTTCGACCAGGGCTGCAATGTGGGCGCCCAGGTCAGGTCCTCTTTTATGATAACACCCAGAAACTTAAAACTGGCCACTTGCTCCACTCAGTCTCCACTGATACGTGAGGGCTGGATGTCTGATTTTTTTCTTTCTATAGTCCACTATAAGCTCCTTGGTCTTATTGGTGTTAAAGACCAAGTTATTGTCTCCACACCACAAAAGCATCTCAATAGGCAGACTCATTCCCCCTTCCCTCCCCAGAGATGAGTCCCACCACTGTTGTATCATCTGCAAATTTAATAATAGCATTATTGGCATGAGTGGGAATGCAATAGTATTACTGGCATGAGTGGGAATGCAATCATGCACATAAAGAATATAAAGTAACCCCACAACAATTAATGCTTGAAAGAAAGCTTAGTACACAAAATTGTCTGCTGCAACATCCTACCTGTCAATGACTACTTCAGCTTCAATTGCAATAATACACGGGCAAACAATAGATATAAACTCAAAGTAAACCGCTCCAAACTTGATTGCAGAAAATATGACTTCAGCAACAGAGTGGTCAATGCCTGGAACTCACTACCTGACTCTATGGTTACATCCTCAAACCCCCAAAACTTTAATGTTAAACTGTCTACCCTGGACCTCGCTCCATTCCTAAGAGGTCTGTAAGGGGGCGTGCATAAGCGCACCAGCGTGCTTACCGTCCCTGTCCTACTGTTCCCATTTATATGTACTCAATTATTATGCATATACTCATACCTATTTATACTTATATATTTATATGTTATGTTCATGCTTATACTTGTTTTCTCATACATCCTTGACAAACAAAATAAATGAATAAAAATAAATAAATGTTGGATGTTTTCCAATTTGGAAGTCAGTGGCTTCAATTACATCAGGTAAATAACTCAATCCAGGCCATTTGACTATTCAATTGGTGAGACATCATGCTCTTGGCTGCCTGGGATATGACAATATGCTGAGTGCTGGAGGACAATATGAGAAGCTGCTCCAAAAGTTTCAGCTTCTCTCCTCCTTAAGAGGAAGGCAGGATTTTTTCCTTCCCTCTTACCACAGAAAATGAAGGAAGTGAGCCAATGTCTAATGTGATTTTGATGGCGGTTACACAATTCTCACTGATGAGAATCAGATCAGGGAGATATCCCGGCTGCTCCAGCTCAAAAGAAATCATAAACATTCACTGCCTCCAGCTGTGCTCTGCATAAACAGCCTGGAAAATCACATTAATACAGGTAGTCCTTGACTTACAACCCACAATTGAGCCCAGTTTTTCTGATGTTAAGTGAGACATTTCTTAAGTGAGTTTTGACCCATTTTACAACCTTTTTTTGCTAGAGTTGTTAAGTGAATCACTGCTGTTGATAAGTTAGCAACATGGCTGTTAAGTGAATCTGGTTTCCCCATTGACTTTGCTGGTCAGAAGGTCGCAAAAAGGGACCGTGTGACCTTGCGACCCAGCAGTGGTCATAAACATGAACCGGTTGCTGTGCCTTTGAATTTTGATCACATGACCATGGGGATGCTGCAAAGGTCATAACTGCGAAAAATGGTCATAAGTCACATTTTTCAGTGCCGTTGAAACTTTGAATGGTCACTGAACAAAGTGTTGTAAGTCGAGGACTACCTGTATTATAAAGTCACTGTCATTTAAATTTGGTCTTCTGGGAATCTGTTTTCACCTGTTCAGAGGTCAGTGGGGATCCATGGATTTAGAGACCTGTAGTCCTAGTTCTTTGTAAAGCAGTGCAGACACACCCACATGATGTTATGTTGATTATGGTGATAGTGTTGTTTGAGAGTCAAGTGAGACAGATAAGATTCCCTTTAAACTCTGCAGTTGTTGAGGTGTAAGATTCCTGCGATTACAGCTCTTAAAGTGGCTGACCTGAGGCAATCAGGCCTTTCAAACCCAACAAACCTTATGATTTGAGAAAAGGAAGCAAAAGAAATGAGATGGCCCAAGAAAAAATAGTAACAGATGATTCCTTCCTCTAAATCAGGGCTGTCAAACTCCTGGCCCAAGGGCCGGATGCATCATGTGCTGACCACGCCCATACCTGGTTTAGCAAAGGGGGAAAAAAGTCCCACACATCATGTGATGCCGCCATGACGACGTGAATTTGACATCCCAGCTCTAAATCAGGGATGTCAAACTGGATTTCTTCGAGGGCCAGATCAGCATTGTGGTTCTCTTCAGTGAGCTGGCTGAGGGGAGGGGAATGGGACGGAGGCCTCCCGCAGGACCCTGCTGGCCAAAATGGCCTCCCCGCACCCCATTTTTTGGCCTGGATGGCCTCCTGCAGCACCCTGCCGGCCAAAATGGAGCACAGGAGCCTTCATGCGGCTTTCCCCCGCACATCATTTTGGCTGGCAGAGGCACCGTGGGCTGATTCTTTGCTATTTATCTGTGGGCCAGATTTAAGCACCCCATAGACCAGATGCAGCCCGCAGAGCGTCGGCCTTGAGTTTGACACCCCTGCTCTAAATGGAAGGGAAGGAAACAAATGAGATGCCTGTTTATACTGGCTCTGTGCCGCATGTCAAGTCAAACCCTCTCTTTGCCCTGATTTCAGGCATCAGCATTCCTTGTAAGTCTCAGAGGAAGCCCAGTGGGTTAGAATCCTGTGCTAAACAGGCTCACCGGTTATTATAAATGCATGCATATTCATTAGATATCATGGAAATTATCTTCTGTTCTCAATCAGTTCCTTCAACGGAAATCTAAAACTGGATAAGCCAGGTACCCCTGACATTTTTCACCAATTGGCAATGGTGAGCAAGAATATGCAACAGAAATATAATTATCTACAGTAGGTATATTTTTGATGGCTTCTCATTCTTTTAAGTCAGTGTTCCCTTGACCCATATTTTCTATTTTTTCCTCAGATGCAGTAGAGTGGAATGCAGTGAACTTTATCTAGAATGTTCCAATCGAGACATGAATGGGAAAGCCCAAAGATATAGCTTCCAGCCATGACATTAGTTACCCATGTGCCATATATATTCAGGGTTTCTCCTTTCTCCCCTAGGAAATCTCATCATGGTCTGAGTCTTTTTCTGTGTATGCTTCATCTTCCTGGCTATGGGATTCTGGAAGTCAGTTTGACAGCATTAATGTTCTTGGAAAGGAAATGGAACCTCCTTGTTGCAGCACAACTATCCATTAAGTGCACCAAATTTATAAGGTAAATTGTGGCACATATTTGCTACAAGTTCTAACAATAACATCTGCCCTAACTAGTTCCTTTTTGGCAGGGAGGATTCAGGATTTTTTGTGAAAAATTATTCTGGTAAAAGACATAAAGTTGAGCCAGGTAATTGGCTCCTATAACCACATGCCAAGTTTTGATCTCTGCCAAAACTCTCAACAGCTTCCCCCCACCCCCAATAATATCTGGCCTATTTCCCCAAAAATGTGCTTTTTAAATGGTTGCCTTTATTGTAAATAACTTTAAACAGCACACCCAATGTTTGAAACATATTTTTGAAGTTCATTTTGTATAGCCAGCTTTATGATAATTGTGAATGGATAATTGGTCCATCAGCAAATAAGGAATATTTTGCATTCATTTAGAAAGTATCGCTGTTATTTGGCCACGTATAAAATCTAAAACCTCTTTCAAACATAATTGCCTTCTACAGTGAACATCCCTGCCCCCCTCCCCCCTGACATGGCCAAAGTGAGAGAGATGTGGTTTTGTGATTTTTGCATTCTAGTGATATGTCTGGTGTTCTGCAGTCCAGTACTTCCTTTGCTATCCAAGGAATATGCAGGAGTACTGTTTAAGCAGAACTTGAGACTGCAGTGGGGTAGCACCAATGCTACCTTGTGGCTATATAGTAGAGAATTCAATTCAGTTCAGTTCTGGAGAAAAAAGGATTAAATTTGCATTTATCATCTGTTGAGGTTCAATAGAGAATGGGCTAGTTTTTACTTTTGAGTAAAAAACAAAAAAAGAGGATGGCATGCTATGTAACAAATGTGGCTTCCTTTATTCTGGATCAGTATGGACTATAATTCCCCCAAATCTACTTCCATTGACCATGTATGGATAATAGGTTAGATCAGGGGTATCAAAATGGATTTTTGTGAGGGCTGGATTAGCACTGTAATTCTCCTCTGCGGGCAGGCGGGGGCGGGGGAGATGGGATGGACGCCTCCTGCAGCACTTTGATGGCCAAAATAAGGGGGGGGTGTGTGCCCCATTTTGGCTTCCAGAGGCACCATGGGCCAGTCCTTTGCTATTTCTAGGCCGGCCCCATGGGCCAGATTTATGATGCGGCCTGCAAGCCTTCAGTTTGACACCCCTGGGTTAGAGTATACCTAACACCTCCATGAAACAGTTGGGAGAGGTCATTAATCAGCCTCGGGCCAAGTATCATCAGTATGCTGATGAGATACAATTGTGTATTGTATTCCTGCATCAAACATTCTGTTGTCCAACTGAAATGTCATATTTTTCCATCCCTTTCCCCAAATATATGTTACAAAACAATATAATTTGCTATTGTTTTATCTAACAACTGGTTCTCTCATTCTCCATCTTAATTCCCTCTAAATAATGAAACAGATCAGTTTAGAGACAGCATCTGCCATTGCAACTGGGCCCTGTCAGAAACAAATGGGAAATCCCCACATTGGGAAATGTACTGCTAGTGGCTACTCTTTTGCACTCTTGCAGTTCCATGCTGATAAATTTATAACTACCACGAGGAATATCATCTGGAACCAAGTTTTTTTTAAAGAAAGAAAGGGAAGGAAAAAGCTGGGATGGAAGACAACCACACACCAAATCATTTCTATAGCCAGAGCAGATTCCTCTATGTCCTTCATCCTAATAATATTTGTATACATCTTTCCTCTGGGAAACCAAGGCAGGGCCTACCATGAAGTAGGCTGAGCTCTATGGTTGAGTGTGGTCCTCTTGGCCCACAAACTGGTCTTACATTGATACTGAGCAATATTTATTTGGTGTGTGGCATATCATACATACACTAGCATATGTGACATGCTGTTAGGAGCCTAAGGGGGAGCTTTGGAGCTGTGGTGGTGTGATGGTTAGCATCCAGTACTGCAGGCTGCTTCTGCTGACTGCCGATTGCCAGGAGTTTGGCAGTTCAAATCTCACCAGGCTCAAGGTTGACTCAGCCTTCCATCTTCCCAATGTTGGTAAAATGAGGAGCCAGATTGTTGGAGGCAATATGCTGACATTGTAAACCACTTAGAGAGGGCTGTAAAGCACCGTGAAGTGGTATATAAGTCTAAGTGCTATTGCTATTGCTATTGAGTTCTCATTTAGCTCAAAAGTTCTACATAGGGTCACAGCTAAATAATCTGGCTATATCTAAAATTACACGTGGAAGTTGACCAAACTGTAGGAAAGATTGTGAAATGCAGGAATCTCTATACCTCTCCTCTATTTCCTAATTTGGGGATGGGGCAGCCCGAAGCTGTAAGAATACATGCAGTCTCCAAATGTCTTTTTGCAATCCCTTCTGATCACAACTGCAGCAAAGCCTCAGTTTAATAACTTAAAGTAAAAGAGGCACAAACTTGGTTCAGACTTCACTGCCTTTTAATAAGCTAATGTCCATTAAACCAGGAGTTTGTTAAATCAAAGTTTTACCACAGATGATGCCAGTGATGTCAATTACATAATTATACAGTACTATTAAACCTCTTCTCGTGGGATACAATCCAGCAAGATGATCATTAGTTAGGCTTATTGTGCAAAGTAAGATATTAATAAACATATTCTTGGAAACTGCATAAACACTCATTGATTGATGAATTCATTAGGGCTGAATCTCTTAATGCTGTGAAACTGTCCTTTCCAGGTTGCTAGAGATTGAAGTATTAAGTTTTCCAATAGAAGCTTGAGGGGAATATCTATTTGCTTCTCATTAATAATTTTATGAGATGCTCCAATTTCTTGGAGGCGTCACATAAACAATATTTAGCTGTAATTACTATTCGTATATCTTTATATAATTTATAAAATTTTATTTTACTTTCTTAAGGATTGTTTCAATTAACATTTTTGTCTCACTTCTTGGTTCTTGTTAGCCATTTATACCAATTGTTCCAAATTGTAAAGAATTCAGAGTCGCCTTTTTTTTCAATTTCATTGTTAGCATATTCATCTCAGCACTTTCTGTTACTTTGTGTATTATTAGTTCTTCATTGGAGGTATTTGGTGTTTTCCATACCTGTGCAAAGGCTATTCTGGCGGCTGTTGTAATATATAACACTAAGTATTTTACTTCTTTCTGTAATCTTTCTTTGATGATTCCTAAAAGGAAGGATTCTGGTCTGAGCTCAATCTGATAGCCAGTGATCTCTTTTAACCAATTTTTAATTTGAATCCAGTATGTCCTGGACTCAGGGCACATCCACTACATGTGATAAAATGTACCATCAACTTTTTTGCACTTCCAACATTTGGGACTCATGTTGGAGTAGATTTTTTTTCTTGTTGGAGCTAAGTACCAACTATAAAACATTTTATATATGTTTTCTTTGTATGCTGCAGATACCGTTCACTTATAATTTATGTTCCATATTTTCTCCCATTCCTCTAATTCTATAGTATATCCAAAATTCTGTGCACATGCAATCATTGTACTTTTGACTATTTCTTCTTCCATTTTGAAATCTAATAAATATTTATATATTTTAGTTATAAGTTTTTGTTCTGGTCCCATTAATATTTTATCTAATTGGTTCTGCCCTTTGTCAAATCCAAAATCTTTTGAGTCTTTTTTATATTTATTTTGAATTTGCAAATATGGCCACCAATCGATTATAATTACATTTTCCTTCAGTTCTTGGTTTGATTTTAATTTCCCTTGACTATCTAATAATTCTTCATAGCTTACCATTTTCTGTAGGTCTAGTCTATTTGGATGTATTATGGCTTCCATGGTTGACAGCCATCGTGGGATTTCCGTATAGTGCTTACCTTTGATTTTTTTCCAAATTGTAATCAATGAGTCTCTTATTAGGTGTTGATTGAAATAGGTATGTATATTACTTTTGTTTTTCCACAAAAATGCATGCCAACCTATCAAGACGTCATGTCTTTCTAATGTTAAGATTCTCTTGTCTCTTAATTTAACCCTTAATCCTTAATCCTTAATCCAACTCAACACCGCTGCCTGGTAATAAAACTCCCATTCTGGTAGTCCAAGACTGCCTCTGCTCCTATTATCTTGTAATAGTTTCATTTAAATACGTGGCCGCTTGCCCAATCAGACAAACTTGGATGTCATTTTATTTAGTTCTGTAAAAAAATATTTCCCTAATTTAATTGGAATCATTTGGAATAGATACATTAGTTTTGGTAAAGTATTCATTTTCAATGTTGCTATTCTTCCTAATATAGACAGTTTCAATTTGGCCCATAATTCTAATTCTTTTCTGATTTGCTTAATCAGTTTAACATAATTGTCCTCTTTTAATGATGAACATATGGGTGATATCCAAATTCCCAGGTATTTCACCTTTTTTACTATTTGCAGCCCCGTTATGTTTTCTAATTCTACTTTCTGTTTTATTGTACAGTTTTTGACTATCATCTTAGTTTTATTTTTACTTATTTTAAATCCTGCCACTTCCCCAAATTTTTCTATTTGTTGCAACAATAATGATCCCGAATTCATTGGATCTTCCACTATAGATACCAAATCATCGGCAAATGCCTGAACTTTATATTCCTCATTTCTAATTTTAATTCCATGAATCTCTGGGTTGTGTCTGGTTGCAGCTAGCAACACTTCTAAAGACAAGATAAATAACAAAGGCGATAATGGACACCCTTGTCTCACTCCTTTTGCAATTTCAAAATCTTCAGTGCGATCTCCATTTAATAATACACTTGCTTTTTTGTTTGAGTATATTTCTTGTAATGTTTTTTCTATATTAGTGCCAAAGTTCAGCTTTTTAATTTGATATAGCATGAATTTCCAATTGAGATTATCGAATGCTTTTTGAGCATCTAAAAAAATTAAAGCTGCCTGTTTTTTCTGGGTGAGCTTCGTAGTATTCAATCGAATTTAGTACTGTCCTAATATTGTTTTTAACAATAGGGATTGTTATTTAGGAAAAAAACAAAAACAAAGAGCAGCATAGAAATCTAATAAATAAAATAGGGCTAGCGCCTGGAGATTTTTTAAGTCCTGATATAAAGTCCATAATATTTGGAAGAGGTTCAGGATGATGCTTCCCTAATTCACTGAACTGTAAAGGAGGAAGTACAGCAGAACCAAGCCTTCAAGATTCTGTTGCTGTAACCAATCTCAATAAAAATAATTTCAGCCTTCCTGTGGAGTTGATTTTCTGGTCTGGTCTACTTAGTGAAACTGACACTTCCTACTAAAAAGTCCATGAAATTATATTTTATATACCGTACTAAAAAAATCAGATTACTTTTTAATTCTGTTCTACTTTCTCAACACACACAACACATTAGTATAAGTTGTTAAACTTCCCATGAATAGACCCGCCAAAACGCACAACCTCACCTACTTGAATCTATTCATTGCAGTCCTTAGCCTCCCAAAAATAGCCTTGTCCATCAGCAATGTTTTTACTTCACCCTAATTACAATTTCCTCCCTAACCACTCTGTGCTGTATACCTGTTTTTATGTCTCTATTCTAAGTTTCACTTAACAACTATTTGTTTAAATTTGCAACAGCCTTGGAAAAAGTGAGTTGCATTTACAGCTATCACCTTACCTCTGAAATCATGCAATTGCCATTCGGATGCTTACTAATTTGCTCACATTTATGACCTGCTGCTGCAGAATCCTGCAATCACGATTACAATTGTAATCTTTTTTTGCTAACTTCCAGCAAAAAAAAACACACATTAGCAAATGTGATAAAAATTCTTGCAAAATTGGGTCCAGCTGGATCTATAACTATAGTGACAGCAGAAATTCCAATCTCAAATATGGTTCTAATTCAAGGACTGCCTGTAGTTCTTTTCTTTGTAGCTTTAAAGCAAGGATGTCAAACTGGATTTCTTCACGGGCCGGATCAGCATTGTAGTTCTCTTCTGCAGGCCCGGGGGGGGGGGGGGGGGAGAGACGGGACGGATGCCTCCTTCAGCACCCTGATGGCCAAAATGGGGGACACATGGGGCTCCCTGCACCTCGTTTTAGGCCTGGATGGCATTCTGCAAAAACCATGCTGGCCAAAACGGGTGAGGGGAGGCCTCATGTGCCCCCACCATCACCCTATTTTGTCCGGCAGAGTACTGAAGGAGGCCATCCAGGCTGAAAAAGGGGTGTGGGAGGACTGCACGTGGCCCCCCTCACCCTGTTTTGGCTGCCAGAGGCACTGTGTGCCAGTCCTTTGCTATTTCCAGGGCGGCCCCATGGGCCAGATTTAAATTGGCCCACGGCCTTGAGTTTGACACCCCTGCTTTAAGGCCACACAAGTCAGAGCTGTATTGTTCTGACTGGGTTTCTCTACTCATCCTGTTGCTTTTGAGTACAGGTCTAGTATTCTTTCAAAAATGTGCTAAAGGCATTCTTAAAAAACAACAACTCTAGTGCCATTTCACAAAACTCTCGTGCTCATGAATAGAAGGGGCTTTTATAATGCCTAATCAGTGTTTTCTGAAGTATCAAGCACCTAGTACAGGCCAGGGGTGTCAAACTGGTGGTGTCACGTGACATAGCATGACTTTTCCTCCCTTCGCTAAACTGGGCCTTGGCGTGGCCAGCGCATGACGCATGCAGCTCATGGGCCATGAGTTTGACAGCCCTGATCCAGGGCTTATATTGCTACAGTTATTCAGGCCGAACCACAGATTAGCCAGCCATATTTTTCTCTGGGCCGTCAGTTTAATGATTCAGTGTGTTTTGCCACCCTATAACACTGCATTAATTGAATAGAAACTATGGTTAAGTTAACCATGGAGAAACTTGTGTAAACAGAACTAATGAATTCTATTACCAAATTCCATGGGGTGATTAAGAAATGAACAGAAAAGGCTTCTCAAAAGCAAAGCATTGATGAAGCTTGTGAAGTTTCTACTGTCCCTAAATATCATCATGTGATAAACTTTAACTGATAAGAGCACAGTGAATGTATAATTAATGGTAGGAGAAAAACTGATATGGGACCTGCTAGAAAGTGTCAGTTTTCACTCAATGGTACCTTTCCACCTTCTGCTATTACACGGGGTGGAAAGGCCAAATTCTAACCATGAGCCTATGCCCTAAAGCAGGGGGTTTCTCACAATACTTTGGAGAAAAGGTAGAAAGAGAAACGTGTTAATTCTCAGAATTTGTCTAGCTCAGAAATTCCCAGACAATAATTAGCTAAGTGCTACAGAGAATTTCACCCAAACGGCCTTCCCCCCAGTATCTGAGGTTAAATATTATAGCTTACCTAAAATGGTTAAAAATTTCTTCTGTGTGTTTAACGCAACCCGATACTCAGGATTTTGAACAGGTTAGCTTAATTAGTTTGAAAGATCTTGTTGGAATTTGTGATTTTGATTCATTCCCCCCACCCCTTTTGCTCCTTCCTGTTCTCCCGGTGAAACCCATAAACCAAAACCCATAAGCCAAAACCCATAAGCCAAAACTCATAAGCCAAAACCCTTAAGCCAAAACCCATAAGCCTGGTGAGAATAAATAAATAAATAGGCACACCTTGTACGACATTCTTCAGGGATGATGCAACAATTAAAGCTCACCTTCACCTTTATATTGAAGGGTGGGAATATTTAGATAAAATCTTACTTGATCACGTCAAAGTGTAGGAAATGTGATCAGAGATTATATGCTACTTTGAATCTTACTCCACTTGGAGTTTTGACAATAAAACTCGACATGGGAACCAGTGAAGAAGCAAGCAATGCAGTTCTTTAAGCGTGGTTATCAATGTCATTTAATAATCGAATAATTCTAGACAAGCAGTTGGTAACCCTAAAACACTTCCAGTACAGAGGAAAGAAGATGAATACTTTCCAAAGCAGTCATCTAAAAAAATATCTGTATGAACTACTGAGGCACCATCTAGGTAGGAATAGTCAGTAGATTTCATTGAATAACAAAGCAACAGGTATGCCAAATTCATTTGGCAGAGAAAATGGCATTAAAGTTATGAAAGCAATATATTTTAAGTTAATACTTTCTGATGGATGATTCCTTAAAATCTTAGAGTGGCCTTGCTGCCAACATCTAAATTTTGTGGCACATCTTTCTTTAGCTGAATACCAATCCTTGTTTAATTGTATCTAATTTCAAGCTTTAACCACAAGAAGTTGGTTAGTAAAAGTGGCAGAATAATTAATTCGGGAGAGTGTCTTGTTTTAAGAATGAGGTTATACCATATGATACTCCTATCTCATTCACTACCACATCCCAATCTGTTGAAAGTTAAGAATTTATTTACATTTATGTCCAATTCTGACTTGGTGCATTGGAGTGGAATTAATATTAAAGAATTTAAAATGTCATCAAATAGTTTCTGTAAAATGAAATCTCTATAATTAAAGTTTCTTGGTTGGACAAAAGAGTAACGTTGATTGAAAAAGAAATTAAATACACCTAACAATATTGCAAAGGGGCTGGGGGAGGGTGGAGATAAAGAAATGTTAATCCAAATTTTAGAAATGTAGTTATTAGAATATATTGCAGTAAAAACAACCAAAACTAATTAAAGACTAACAGATCTATTATGACTTACAGAAAGAAAATTCTTTTCCCCACAGCTAGATTAAAGTATTGTGAAACTTTCTAGTCCTTGAGTTGGCAAAAATCTGTGTTAGCTTGAATTATTCTGCTTTGCTTGCTGAACCCTACTCAGTCTTGGGATAAGGCCAACAATGTACTTCCGCAGAAATTGGTATTTGTCCCGGGCATCCCGATGAACCAGCAGCAAGGTGAAATAGATGATATAAAAATAAGACAAGATGTGAGTGAACCCTGCAATGAAAACAAATGGAAGGCCAGCTTAGATTCCTGCCTAAATAGGGGATTGGAATAGAACAGTGGTTGCCAACCAGTGGGCTGGGGACCACTAGTGGTCTGTGAAAATTTTTTGGTGGTCCACAGAGAAATGTCACTCCCAAAGCAATTAAACCAGGCTGCGTGGGAACACAAGGCTGCGCCACCCACATGGCCCATGGGAACACAAGGCTTGCATCACTTACACTGCGAACAACACGAGGTAGTGAAGGGAGTGGGAAAGGGCGGAGGGGGGAACTTGCCCCACGTACCCCACGTGCCCCACGCGCCTGGCCTGGCCACCGGGCTGCTTCTCTCTGCTTCTTTCTTTTTCTGCTTTTGGCTGCATGCAAGGAAAGCAGCAAAAGTCTTTCTTTCCCCCAAACTCTGCCAGAAATGGGTCTTTGGGACCCTGCAAGGCATCCTGCTCCAAAAGGCTGCACCAGGATGACAAGTTTCACAAAGACTCATTTCTGGCGGCGTTTGGGGGAGAGAAAGAAAGACTTCTGCTGCTTATGCTGCTTTCCTTGCATGAAGCCAAAAGTCAGTCTCTCTCTCTCTCTCTCTCTCCCTGAGAACAGAACTGGAGACAGTATCCTGCGATCCCAAATAAAGAACGATTGATTGGTGGGAAAACGGGGTGGAGAATTTTCCTACAGACTTTTTTTTGTTGGATTTTCCCAGGGTCTCTGGTCTGCGGGATTTAAAATTATGAATTTGGTGGTCCCTGAGGTCCAAAAGTTTGGCGACCCCTGGACTAGAAGACCTCCAAAGTCCCTTCCAACTCTGTTATTCTATTATGCTTCTATTATAACTGCTGCTGGTTCTTGCATATTTAATTCAGGACAAGTTAAAAAAGGTGATTGGTGGCATCCATGGGCTTCATTTCCCTCTCCCACTGAATTTCATTTGCCAAAGGGGAAAACATCACATTTTCTTTTACCTGAAGAAGATGGGGCTGTAGAGGAGGTGACAAGATGGTCAGACTTATCTGGTTTGGCAACTGTAAAAACCTTGAATACAGGACAGCTGATCCTCTCATAGTCTCCATCTTTTGCTCCCTATCTGCCTTACACTGACTTATCTCTCACTCTGCGTACACATCTTGCAAGTTGTCTAAACATCAGATTGCAGATATAGCAATAGCATTTACTTATACTGCTTCAAAGTGCTTTACAGCCCTCTCTAAGTGGGAGTCAGAGTCAGCATATTGCCCCAAAACGTCTGGGTCAAGCTTGCACCAGTGTGACTTGAACTGCAGAACTGCTGGCAGTCAGCAAAATTACCCTGTAATACTGCATTCTAACCACTGCACCACCACAGCTCTATGGATATGGAGGTGCTTTGCACCTATGACCTATCATTTGTCTATATCTCTTTTTCATCTCCTTTTTTCTCATTCATCATATCTCTGTCTTTTCTTCCCCACTCTCTTGCTCACTTGCAATCTTTCCCCCTTGTGAAAAACCTGATCCTCCTCCAACATTGTTCAAACAATTATTATTTTGGGCTGAATTTTTGTATCCTTGTGGATACAAGGATACAATTATTATTATTATTATTTGTCACTTCTGGTATAAGATTGTGGCCAACAACATGGAACTAATCTAATTAATACTATATGACAATCTCTTTTCTACCACTAATGACAAAGTCGTAATCCTGAATTACACAACTAAATTCAAATTGAGGACAGATTCAGATTGAGCAGAAGTCTCCTTTATGTTCTTTCTCCTCCTCTCTATTTATTTATTAAAGCATTTCCTAAATGTTCTAGATTAGTGGTTCTCAACCTTTTCTTCATCACAGATCCCCTCTTATGGCCATGGACCTTGGCCATAGACTGCTAAGACTCAACTCAAGATTTAAATAATAAAATTTCTTCAAGCCTTTGTGGACTTCCTCTGATGATATAGTGGCTTCCCAGCACCCCACAGACCACAGGTTGAGAACCAGTGATTCAGATCTTACTTTGCCTGCATGGCTAAGCAAAATCATTCTGAACTGCACTGAAGGACAAGGTACTTTCCTGAGGGACAACTGGAATGTCTAATGGTTAGAGGTATTGGCTTTGACATTTGTTGGTTTGGATTCTGTCCTCAATGTGTGTCTAGCTTACACTTCCTTGCCCAAGGTTTCAACATTTAGTTTTGGATTACTGTGGCTTGTGGTTATGCACTGGATATTTTCCTTTTACTCAGTCATTCCTCTGCGAGGGGAGACAGCCGCTAGTTAAACTTTTGTTTGTTTGTGTGTGTGTGTGTGTGCGCTTTTGAGTCAGTTTTTTTTTTGACTCCTGAGGACTGGGCAAGTTTTCTGCAATTTTTATTGTCAAGATTTTAGAAGTGATTTCCCCTTATCTCCTTCCTGCAGAATTGGTGCATCAATCCACTCATCACGCTAACACACGCATCCTTCCTCCTATCTAATGATGTGAGGATTTTAAAAAGTGTCACTCTTCTCACCTTCCCCATTCTCATGGTGATGCTCTGATTGTTCTGGGCTGTGAAATAAAATACTTTCTCCATTTAAGAATCAGTCCAATCAAGCAGCTGTTTAATGGGCTGTGGCAGGAGCCTGATCCTGCTGTTGGATAGCATCAGGGCTTATAATTAGGCTTCAAAAACAGCAGGGGTATATTTGGTAGTAGTGGTAGTGCCTCTAGATGGCCTGCAAATTGCTCATACGTGCATTCTCTGTCTCTGAAGCAATAGCATTTATATACTGATTCATAGTGTTTTACAGCCTTCCCTAAGTGATTTGCAGAATCAGCATATTGCCCCCAACAATCTGACTCCCCATTTTATTGACCTTGGAAGGGTGGAAGGTTGAATCAACCTTGAGCTGGTCAGGATGAAACTCCAGGATGTGGGCAGTGAGTTTGCCTGCAGTACTTCATTCTAAGCACTGTGGGAAGAAATATCCATCTGATTCAGTTCCAAGGCGGGAGGAAGACTGTGGAAACATGGAGGCTGATTGGAAAGAAGGTTTAATGATGAAGCAGAACCACATAGGTTCTGGGCAGCTGACCACATGGAGTTGAGAGTGGGGGGTATTTATACCTTCTCTTGGGTTTTGCACTTGAGCTTCCTGTTCCTGTGCAAGAACATGTATTCTATTGACTGTTGTCAGAACCCCATGGGGCCATGTAGGGGTCATGTAGGGGTCATAGCTGGGTCTATAGGCAAAATACAAATCCTAGGTTTTTGTCTGAGCTAAGGTTGGTTGAGGTTTCTGAGGGTTAAGGAGCTTTTCTTAAAGGGTGTTGGGCAATTCCTATTGTGGCTTAATGGCCTTGCCCTGTGTTAGATCTTGAGTGAGGGTATATGCTTATGAATAGAGCTATCTAGTTATCAATAAGCTCTTTATCTCTTGCGCTGACATCTAATGTGAGCTATTAAGGAAAGTGGGGGTTGCTTTCTCCCTCTAAAAAAGACATGTTTCTCCATTTCTCATCCAGGGAAATATAATATTCTGCCTTTTTAGTATTTTTCAAAATATTTCATTCTTTTGGGAGGGGACTGCTGGCTTTCTACAATACTGTACCACCAAGGTTCTAGTAGCTTAATTTGCAACACAAGTTTTGGAATAAAAATAGAGGATCAGGTGAGATTGCCCTACCCCCAATCTCTTGAAAAGATCTTCAGAGGAACAAGGATTCACAAATTGACTTTTGTATTTCTAATTCCCAAGACTAGTTTGGTAAAAAAAACAAAAAACAGGTGCTGGTCTAGAAGCTGGGAGATTACAAGTTCTAGTCCTTCCTTAGTCACAAAAGCCAGTTGGGTGACTTTGGGCCAGTCATTCTCAGCCCTGTATTAAATTACTGCTTTAAAAGGAACACTTTAGGAACACAAGCTGGCTTTTCATCTAATAGCCTGATAAAGAAGTGCTCTTGTCCTATTTAATTTTACACAAAGGCCTTACAACACAGGAAAGCTTTCCTGGAAGGAAGAGATAAGACCAAAAGAGAAAGAAACAGCCATCAGTGACATTCAAAGGCAATAGCAATATGCATGTTTTTGATGGGAAAGTTGGAATTTGAAAAGGCGGCATTAACCTTCCTTTTGATCCCCCTTTCTTCTTTACTTTGACAGCTTTTCATAAGGATGGCAAGGTTGAGATAACTTCCAGAGGGAATATACCAGTTGAGAAAGGGGAAAACCATCACAGAAGAACCCCACTTCCAAATCTCCTGAAGAACTCTCAGTCTTCAGCGGTGGAATGGGAATATTGAATGGGTTGTTCTGACTGGAGGAAGCATGTCAGCAAGTTCCCTGGGATTAAGTTACCAAGAGCTTTAAAGATCAACAGAACACTTTGAATTACACACAGAAATCTAAGGGAATCCCAATACTTTAGGTGTCACATAGCTGTAATGGCTATTACCTAACAATAAGAGTGGGTGAGGGTAGGACTGTATTCTGTACCAATTGCAGCTTATGAGTAGTTTCCCAAGGAAGCCCCAGATAGAATACATTGCTAGAGAATAGCCTAGTGTGGGTGAAGTTTCCACTTTATGTAATCTAGTTGATTACAGATATCAGCTTGATATCAGCCAGGACTACATAATTAATTTTAATTGCAATATTGGTGACAATTTTGCAGTGCCTCCAATTAGAGGCAGATCTGAACAACAGCCAGATGTTAAAATTTCAAAAAATGGCAAATATCCATTGTTTGTTTGTTTAATCCCCAAATACGTACCCATTGGTTAATCATCACACTACCCTCAAAAATGATAATGTGACCATCTATCTAAAATTCCATTGTCTTTGGCCTCAGTGGTTTGTATCTTTGCCTCATTAATTTGTTTGCTTTGTTATCTGAAGAATTTGAATGCTTGCAAACTGTTATATGTCACTCTTTAGATTCCCTCCTTATGTCATTTTGTGTTCACATGTCCTCTTATATTGTTTGTGCTGCAGTTGTTTGAGTGACATAAAGACTCAGTGCGTAGCTACCCGATAAGATCTCTGTATAAATGTAAATAAAACACAGCTTTCAAACAAGATGACATGCACCAGGGAAATGGAAGAAAAAGATGAGACCAAAAAAAAAAAAAAGATCTTGAAGAGGCCAGAACAACAGATCGTATTATTAACAAAGCACATACATAAAACTGGAGAAGGAGAAATTGTCTAACAGTGTATTGCCTGAGATAGAACAGCAATGCTTGCCCACGTTTATGGGAACTGAAATCAATCACATCTGGTGGATATCCTGTTGGAAGACACTGGCATACAACAGTTCATTTAATAACCATGCAAGGTTACAACAGCCCTGAAAAAAAGGACATGGCCATTTTTCACACTTATGACAGTTGTAGCATCCCCAGATTCACTTAATAGCCATATGACTAACTTAACAGCTGTAGTGATTCACTTAACAAATGTGGCAAGAAAATTCGTAAAATGGGGCAAAGCCCACCGGACAAATTTCTCACATAACAAGATAAATTTGGGGCTGAATTGTGGTTGTACGTTGAGGACTACCTGTATAGAATTCAAATAATCCCAGTGATTTAGTTAACAAACACTCAAGAATAGGGCCAGACCTTGAAAGGGGAGTGGCATACTGGTCTTTCTCTTGTTGGATGGTGGATTACTGGGTGGTGAAGGCTCACAGTGAAAGAACAAGCATAACAAATCCATGGTGAAGGCCAGGCTACTTTGCAGTACTGCCTTTCTCCTATCCTTTTAGCTTGATCCACCAGATCTAGCAGACCGGACATCCTCTGGATCCCTTCTAACACATAGTGTCATCTTGTTGCACCTTGGAGTTGCATCTTCTCAGTGGCAGTACAGTGTCTGTTCTATGGAACAGCATTCTCCTGGAGATTCAGAGGCATCAAACACTTAGCTGTTTCCATAGAGGTTTGGCTCAGGAGGCTAGATGAGCTCTGCTGTTGTTGAGGAAGTATGATGTGGTGGGTTTTGTTTTTGTTTTTGTTTTGCTTTGGGGTTGTTTGGGGTTGTTTTTTTTTGGTGAGTGCGGTTATTGCTTATCCATGTAGGCCGGTGTATGTGTGTGTGTTGTTTGTCATGGTTTTGTGTTTCTAACGCTTGCACACCACCCTGAGATGGGCTTCCATTAAAATTGTATAAATAAAATAAGCATTGTACTTTATGGGATTGGCAACAAGTCACAGTGTGGGTTGCCTGAAAGGAGTTGGTGATGAATGTAGGCCGCAAAGCGGTTGACCTATGATTTTACAAATAAAAGAAGATGAATATGGCCGTTTAAAAAAGGGCTCTAAAGGATCTCTGAGAGAGAAAGAGAAAGGGGGAGACATTTACTGAACTGAGCAGAGCAACAGGGATCTCCCTCTGTCTCTCATGAGCAAAGCTTTTCATGTACCAGAGAAATCTAATAGTCCCCGGGCTGTGCTGCCAATTGCTCCCCAGGCTGCTGTTAGTAACACAGGAAAGTGGTGTGCCTCTCGAGTGCATCTCATTTCATCTCTCTCCCTGCATCACTGCCTCCTCCCCTCCTGTTCCCACTGCAAAATGCTGAACCTCGACTTTCTCTTGCATCCTGGCATCCACCAGGTTCTCCCTTTGCACTGCGATTCTGTACAATCGGGCCCAGAAAAAGCCTTTTAAAATAATAATAATAATAACAACAACAACAACAACAACCACCACTTTAATTCCTATTTCTTCCTTGGCTGAGCCTGCTCTCCTCAGTATCATCCCCCCACCCCACCCCCATTCAAAAGCTGGACAATGGTATCGCCCCAGCTCCATCAGAGGGGAGATACGCTCTAGATGTTGCTGGAACGTAGGAGCATCCTCGCAGGCTGCGGCAGAGGCAGAAGCAGCGCCTGCCCAAGAGAGCAAATCCTACTCCAGCTGGCCACTAAAAGAGGAGACTGAATTGGATCGCCTCCATTCCTCCCCTCTCTAAAGGAGCATTATCCTGAGCCGAGCGAGGAGCGTCGCTTAAGGGGAAAAGATGACACAGGGGAAGGTAGGTTCAAACTGTACCAGGACGTGGCTGAATGACCTTTGTATTCAATTTATCCATTTCCCATCTCCCTCTTTATCTCCAGGGCTTGTAAGCTATCTGCTTTCTCAGTGTGTACAGATAGACAAGATATTTTTATTATTCGATTCGTACAGGGCTGATTGCCCTGTTTCCCTTCCCATCAAGATTAAGTTTCACAGACGCCCTAGAAAAATTAATCTAGGCTGCTCATAAACCTTATAGAGCATCTTTATTTCCCCAAGCAAGGAAAGGAGGGGAGGGAATGACTTCTGAATCCATAAGAGTTGCAAATTTCTCCATGCTTGCTTTGGTTCTCCCCCAGTATTGAGAAATCTGTTGCCATGGCAACATAGCAAGAGCATCTAATTGAAGATCTGTTGAGTTTTAGCCCCTGATAGGGCAAATTATAATACGAATGGTGTGTTTTATAATGGTCTAAATGGTTGCAAGTTATATGTGCTCTTTTATCTGGAGCCTCAACTTTGTCACTCGGATTTGTCGCAAGGACCACGCATCGGGTCCTAAATCCAAAATCTATAATTCAGGAAGATGCATACGTCTTTACTCAGAGAGCCGGAGATCATGGATTCAGCAGCAAACATCCATTTTTGGAATTATGTGTTTTCTTTCTTTCTTTCCTATAATTGTTTTCAATCTTCGGGCTAGATATGTACCGCTTTGCAGATGTCCAATTTAATATATCCTTCTCTTCTTTTAAAAATAAATAATTCAAATGATTAGGTTATCAAATCAACAATTCAGTAAAATTACTTAGCATCATAATGTGTAGAGGAGGAATTAGGTATGTAACTTTGGCTTGGGCAACTGAATGTGACTGGGGGATGCTGAAATTGTGAATTCAAATTGCATTCCTGTGGCTACCCGGTGGCATTTAGGACAGGTACAAAATGTTAGAGCGTGTTCACCGAAGAACAGCAGGTCATTTTGGCTGGAGAGAGTTTTGGGGGAACAATCCCTATTCATTCTTCTCCCCTATTCCCACTTTCCAAGTCTCCTTTTAGCCACCCGAGACCCTCCAGATATTATGGAACTACAATCTCTGAAGGATCTGCTGACTGGAAAATGTGGTTATTGTGAGCCTGGTGAGCACCAGGGTATGTGTGTGTATGTTTGTGTGTCCAAGAGCTTGTTCCTTTGCATTAGGTCATCCCTGTCTCAGCAGCACCACAATGACGCAGTTCTGGGCTCTCCTCTTGTTGCATTTCTGATTCTGAATATTTACTGATTGCCTCAGCTTGTTCAGTTAAAACGTGTTTAATTTTGATAACCTGTATGGAATTTATCATTTCATAGCTGCAAGTGGCTACCGGGAGGCTTTATTCACTTAAAAGAGCTTTCGATTTATTTTGTTTGTCTTTATGCGGCTGCTAAGTGATGGACAAGTAGTGACTTAACCTAAACTGAAAGACAAGCGTACAACTTTAGGCAGACTAACTAGGATTGAAGCCTGATTGAGGTTAACAGGACTTCTCATTTGAATCAGTTTAAAAAAAAGTGGAGATGTCAAGGAGTACTGTCTATATTTTGAGAAAGATATGGGAATGTGGCTTTCCTATCCGAGGATCTTTTTTGAACTGGCTGAAGAATTGGGTAATTTGTGTGCTTCCCACTAGGTTTTGTTCAGCTGTAACTCCCAACATCCTTAACTAAACTGGGAATTCTTCAAATACATGTAGAAAGCCATTGTTTCCTCTTTTGGGGCCAAACTATAAGACACATTCTGACATTCTCTTGGTTTCTGTTGGCTTTCTGAAAGGAGGAATAAAAGAAAATACTCTTATGACTTTATGGCAACAGAACATTGGATTTTACTCAATCTGTTCAGCTTTTTAAGGCTCTCAGGAAATTTAAATATGAGCACTTTCACAAATTAAATGAAAAATGTCAACAGCAGTATTATTCTGATATTAATGTAATAGTAGAATAGATGTCTGGGAAGCTCATTTAATCACAAAATAACTGCCTTTGGAGATATATACACCTGCAAAGCTGCCGTTTTCTAGAATATAAGATACCCTCTGTAAACCCTATCCCCGTAATGGTGAACCTATGGCACGCGAGCTGCAAGTGGCACACAGAGCCATTTTTGCTGGCATGCGAGAGATCACCTGGAACAGCTGTACTGCGCATGCGCATGTGCCCCCCACCAAACAGCTGATTGTTGGGTATCTGCCACATATGCGTGGGGGGAGACACGTGTGCATGCGCAGGGGGTGGGGCTGTGCACACATGTGCAGAGGCGCATGGCACACAGGGGTCATGTGCGCACAGGGTCGCATGCCGGGCTGGGATTCTACCAATTCACACCTATTCACTAGAACTGGTTGTTAACATTCTAAGCAGTTTGGAGAACCAGTTGTTAGAAGAAATTACTGGCCTAATCCTGTAAGGAAAGCAGGAAGGAAACATTCTGGTGTTGCTTACAGAAACTGCCTTTCCGTTAACCCTTATTACATTCTTGGCAGGACTAGAATTCCTGTCTCAGGAACTTCTCTGGAGTTTCTTTTCCCCTCCTTTACTGGTACTTTGCTTGTGTGGAGTGACCATTCAAAATTAGAATGGCACTGAAAAAAGTGACTTATGGCCATTTTTCACACTTACGACTGTTGCAGCATCCCCACAGGCGAGGAGGCCTGGCGAGGAGATGCATGCCTTGATGTGAGTGATATTGAGTTGGCCATGCCCAGCCAATAACATGACCACCAAGCCACACCCACCAACTAAGCCACGCCCACAGAACCAGTTGTTAAAAATTTTGAATCCCACCCCTGATCGCATGCGCATGCATGGGGGAGTGCACAAACATTACATTATGGGTGGAGGTGCACGCACTTTTGGCATGCAACGAGGAAAAATTTAGCTATTACTGCCCTATCCCAGCTACTCTTGCACAATCTTCCATACTGCCCCTTCTTTTGTTATTTTCTTGGCCTGAACACATTTTTTTTTCAAAGAAAGCCCTGGGCTGGTGTTTCCCATCATTTTGTTTCCTAAAATAGTGTCTATGATTGAGAGGTGGGTTTGGGGGCTTTTGGGGGGTGGGTGGGGAGAAATTAAAACAATCTTGGAGGCTGACATTTTTCTTTGAAGCATGACAGATTCATTATCTCTGAAAGATAAGCCAATTGTGAAAATTTAAATATAACATTTTTGAGGGTCAGTTTATCCATGACTGGTGTGTTTCAAATGGTACTTTGGTTAAAAAGTCCAGAGATGTCTTGTCTAGAGATAGGCTTATCCATATGTGGTATATTTCAATATAATTTTAGATTAAAAGAAGTACCCATACATATTTTGATATTTGGGAGTCATTATTTGGAGACTCATATATACCAGGTTCTGCCTTCCATTGATAAAAGCATCAGGAGCTTCTTGAAGAAAGACATTAATTATATCTAACAGATAAAATAAATTACAAGTTTCATGATTCATGTGCCTTTATTCAGTTGCTATTGGCTAAGAGTAAGGCTCTTGAAATAATTGACAAGCAACCTTATCAAAAGTTTTTTTTCCAGAACGTACAGTGTAGTAGTGAGAAAGAAGCTAAATATCTATATTTGGTTTCAGTCAGTAGCTGTTCATAGTGATGTGTTGTCAGCAGTAGATGAAATAATGTATTTAGTTGAAAGAAGTCAAGTTTTTATATGTATGTATAAGTAAATTATCTTTAAAATGGGATAGTCATTCCAGATTATCTGAGCAATGGAAACAGGGTTATTATTTCAATGTAATCTTCTCCTTTGGAGGTACCTTGAATTTAGGTTTGTTTCCTGTTTGAAGCTAAAATTACAAGTCCAGTTCAGACTTGGAAAGTCATTTGCTTGAGATCCAAACATACGGCAGCTGCTGTCCATTGTGAAACGTTTTTGTCCATTACTACCCTAGTTGATTTGATATATTTTCCATGCACCGGAGGATTTTCTTTAAAATAATCAGCAACAAAGCAAAACAAAACAGAAATGGAGAGGAGAGCGAGAACCTAGAACTTGTCCTGCAGGAGACGTTTCCCAAGTGTCACAGCTCCAGAAGCAATAGGTCTGAATAGCTCTAAGCCAGGAAAGCATCACTGAACACCAAATAACGTACCTATGTCTTGTCTTGAGAATGGGGCAGCCTTAATGCCCGTAGCCAATTCTGCAGAAATGCCTGATGCAATATAGATACATTAATACAACACTGCACCGGATATTCTTGCAGAATTCATTCCGGGCATTAAGGTTGCCCCATTCACAAGGATCATTATTGTAAACCTCCTTGTAAGATGTATGATCGATCAGTCAGCTGACCGTTCTCAGTGGTCAGGGAAAGGGACCATGGTGGCTCACGTGGTAAGACGCTGGGCCTGCGTACCATTGAGGTTGGCCAGTTCGGTGAATTTGATTCCTGTGAGCGAATAAACTATGTTGGGACAAGAAAGGAGCCTCCCCCGAATGCCTACCAGCATTCGGATGTCCCGTGGGTAACGATAACACTGCCTGAAAAAATTCCTCTCACAGGGGCAGCCAGCCACCTCGGTCATCCCTGGCTAACACGTGCTATACGCTAAATAAATAAAGCGGGCAGGGAAAACCAGACCAGGTCAGAAAAACAGGGGGAAAAGCTTCTGATCATGCGTCCCTCCCCTGCATTTTTTCCAGGCTAGGAGGCTTGTAGAGAATTTACCTACACATACATGGGTATTCCTCGACTTACAACGGTTCATTTAGTGATGGTTTGAAATTACAATGGCACTGAAAAACTGACACGACCATTTTTCACACTTATGACTGTTGCAGCATTCCCCCCCTCCCCCATGATCATGTGATTTACATTTGGACCTGTGGTGGGATTCAATTTTTTTTTTACTACAGGTTCTGTGGGCATGGCTCGGTGGGCGTGGCAGGGGAAGGAGACTGTAAAAATCTCCAGTCAGAGGTGGGATTTGCCGGTTCTCTGAACTACTCAAAATTTCCGCTTCTGGTTCTCTAGAACTGGTCAGGACCTGCTGAATACCCACCTCTGATTTGGACGCTTGACAACTGACTCACATTGTGTGATCGTTTTTTGTGACATTCTGACAAGCGAAGTCAAAGGGGAAGCCAGATTCACTTAACAACCAGGTTACTCATTTAACACTTGCGGTGACTCGCTGAACAAACGTGGCAAGAAACGTCGTAAAATGGGGCAAAACTCACTTAATACATTTTTCACAAATTCTGGGCTCAGTTGTGGTCGTAAGTTGAGGATTACCTGGACCTCAAACCCTGGATCTCGTTTACTTTTGATTCTCTCCTCCATGTAAAATTTACAAGAAAAATGGTCATTCTTTGTTTTTTTTTAAATTTTAATCTATTTTTTTTCCTGTCCCTTTTCTAGCTCTCTGTGAATAACAAGCCTGCAAATTCTGAAGGGCAGCAGGGAGATGCCGAACGAAAGCAGCCCAGTGCCCCAGCCGTACCCCCAAGCTATGAAGAGGCAACCTCAGCAGAAGGGATGAAAGCAGGGGCCTTTTCTCCCCCTCTGAATGTCCCCCTCCATCCCACTTGGGCATACGTGGATCCCAGTGAGTTGTCCGATTTCAAAAAAATAAATAAAACTCACTCAGTTTTGAAATTTAGCGGCTTCTTGTCCCATGTCAGTCTGTTGGCATTCTTGTTGATCTGACATTCAGATCAGGAAGTTTTTCTCTGCCTCAGAATTTACAACTCCCCCACCATAACCTTTTGCTTGGCTTACAGTGCAACCAAATATCTTTTCCTCTGCATGAAAACAGACCCAGTGCGAAATAGAAGTGGGAACGTTAGGAATGTCCAGAAGGGAAGTCAAAAAAGTGATACGCTAGAAGCCCTTTGGATACTTTTATAGCTGTACAAAAGGGACATTGCTTCGGTTATGAGGTCATAATTGACATCTTGACTGTTCTGAAATATTCTCCACTCCCTCCCATTCCCCCTCCCTTGCTTAAGGGACTAGACTGGAAATAAGGGGCTTATCTTCAGGCATGAAGGTTCACTGGGGCTGTGGGTCTGGTCACTAAGACTAGCTTCAAAGATGATTTGGAAGAAGTGTTTTGGATTCACTCAAGCTCAACCCCAGTGGTGGGATTCAATTTTTTTTACTACCGGTTCTGTGGTTGTGCCTTGGTGGTCGTGGCAGGGGAAGGAGACTGTAAACTCTCCAGTCAGAGGTGGTCTTTTCCGGTTCTCCAAACTACTCAAAATTTCCACTACCGGTTCTCCAGAACTGGTCAGAACCTGCTGAATACCACCTCTGCTCAACCCCCTCTCTGATGTTCATTAAATCAGCCTTCCTTTTTCTGGGCTTCTGAGTATGATCTCAGAAATGGAAAATTACAGTCTCTGGTCCTACAACCTACCAATAAGATTTTTTTTTTTTTAGTAAGTCTCTCAAGTGTAAGAGAGATCTCAAGAAAGCGAAGAAAGGGACATGTTTGAACATGAATGGTGGTAGACAAACAGGGGAAGCAGTTGGTTTGAGTCCCAGATATAGAAGTGGCTTTGAATTTCACCTTGTTCCACTCCTTGCTTCCTGCTTCACAGGACCTTAGTAGAAACTGCAGTGGAGGAAAGGAGGAAGGAGTGAAAATTGTAACGTTATCTTCTCTCCTGTAACTATAAGCCCAGGGTCTTCAAACTTGGCAAGTTGAAGACTTGTGGACTTCAACTCCCAGAATTCCTGAGCTAACATGACTGGAGGAGGAACTCTGGGAGTTGAAGTCCACAAGTCTTAAAGCTGTCAACTTTGAAGACCCCTGCTATAAGCTATCACCTAAGCAGCAGTGACAGCAGCACCTCATCCAGCCCTCTATCCCTCTTCCCCTTAGATCAGGGGTGTCAAACTCACATTGTCATGGTGCCGTCATGTGACATATTGGGACCTTTTTGCCCTTCGCTAAACCGGGCGTGGGCATGGCCAGTACATGACGTATCCAGCCTATGGGCTGGGAGTTTGACAGCCCTGCCTTAGATGGATCCCTTGGGAACTGCACAAAGAGAGGCTTGATCATTTGGTGGAAGCAAAGTACTCAGAAACTCCAGAACCTTCCTTGACGCTCACTTCTTTCCCTCTCCTAATCAAGGAAGAACCAATCTAGAACTAAGGAGAAATTTCTGAAGGTTAGAACAATCAAAGGGATGACTTGTTTCCAGAAGCCGTAGGTGCTCCAACAACTGGAGGTTTTTAAGAAGAGATTGGACAACTGTTTGTCTGACATGGTACAGGTTTCTTGCTTGAGTTGGGGGTTGGACTAGAAAACCTCCAGGGTCCCTTCCAACTCTATTATCCTGTTATTCCCCCTCCTGGCTTGAGAAAGAATCTATGTAGAAAGACACCTAGTTGGGGGTGGTCTTCTAAAGGAGCGGGTGCATGTATGATGGATACGTGTGAAGCTGCATTCTGAATAGAAGGGGGGAAGAGGTTCCTCTGAATCAAATAGCGAAGCAGAAGGGAGAAGGCATACTTTGTGTGATGATCAAGGAGATGAGCAAAGACCTTGCAAGGGAAGAAGTGACTTTAGAAAGGGCGTCTTCCTCTTTACCCCTAATTCACTGCAGCTTGGAGAGAGGTCCTAAGGGTTTCCACCAGCTTCTTCCAAATCATTGCGAAGGTGTGAATGTGGATATCTAGTCTTACTTGTGGTTTCCCATCTGAGATGGGCTGTGTAGAAGAGCAAACCAAACCTTTCATTCAAATGTAATGCGAAGCAACCCAGAAGAGTTTCATGCACTTAGAATACCAGAAATAGTCACCTTGAAGCATTTCTGAGCAAATCATCTTATTGTGCTAGATTTTTTTTAGTACATTAAATACTGAATGAGACACAAAAACAGCACAAGAGGCTCAATAATTTTCCACAGTGCTATATGATATTCTTTTAGCCCATATTTTTTTCCTGATTAGGACAATATTGGATCAGTACATTTATACTGGAAAAACATTGCCCAAATGCGCGTGTTTATTTTATTAATATTCCATACGTTGTACCATAAGTACTTAACCAGATTCCAAAAACAGTAAACCCAGATCGTGGATGGTTGCAGACCTAGCTTTTTCAATCCCCTAACCTTAAGTAAGGAAGAGGGAGCATCTTATATATTTGTTTCCCTTCATATATATTTTTCTTCTGCATTAAAGTCTGCTTCAATTTTGCCATTTTTGTAGAACACAACTCTTCAATGCAAACAATGGTTAGCATAATAATATTGTAAATAAGATTAAATACACCTGGCAATACGTTGGGATAATATCTGAAAGGGATATTCCCCACCTAACTATGGTTAGAAAAGTGGTTAGCCTTGGTGGCAAAGTACACTAGCCAGTATGGTTAGTTTACTTTTGGCTGAACACAATATATTAACCTTATTTATGGCCTGGCATTATGTGTGAATCCAGCCTTTGTGGTTGCTTAATTTAAATTTTACCCCGTTTTTACAACCTTTCTTGCCACAATTTTTAATCATTGCAGTTGGTAAGTTAGTAACCTGGTTGTTAAGTGAATGTGCCTTATCTATTGTCTTTGCTTACCAAAAAATCGCAAAAGGTGATCACATTACCCAGGGACACTGCAATGGCCATAATTATGAACCAATGGCCAAGCATTTGAATTTTGATCACATGACCATGGGAATGTTGCAAAGGTCATAACTGTGAAAAATGTCACATTTTTCAGTGCCATTGTAACTTTGAATGTTCATTAAATGAACTGCTGTAAGTCGAGGACTACCTTTGTGTATTGCCATGCCAGTGGCAATTATTTGGCTTGTAGAAAACAGTTTTGGGGCTTTTTCTGAAGATGGAAGGTGGCTCATTGGGAATTGAAGATCAGGAGGTGAATGGGGCAGTGAGAATGTACCAAGAAGATGGGGGTGGATGGTGAAAGACACTGGGAAAAAGTGGTATGGGCTGGAATATACTAGAAAGATTAAGGAAGGGTAAATTCAAAGCATGCTTTGCCCCTTTTAGATAACACCTTTGAGTCATAACTGACTAGAAAAGAGAAACTGACCCCTAGAAAATCATGGCAACAGTGAATGGGAGATCCCATCAGTCTCCTGAAGATTCCAGTCCTGTATCATCATAATGCACTGACTTGGAGGACAGGAGACAACTTTTCAGCAAATTTTTCTCTGCCATTGCTCTTCATTGTTTTTATTTTTTTATTATTATTTTAACTGCTAGAGCCTTTCAATGCCTTTGGAGAAGTTTTTTCTGCGTAAAACCCACACAAAGCTGGAATCCCTACAGAAACAGAGTAAATGCAACTGATCAATTAATTCTTAGCTTAGCTATTATGGTACAAATGGGCATTTGGAAAGTGGATTTAAGATAATGCCGAAATGGGACTGTTGCCCAAAGGCCAAAATTATTGACCATTACCACAATGGCAAGTTGTGATACTTGGTCCTCTTAGCTCTTTATCGGAGTGATTTCATTTAATCAATAACTGCTTTGATAGGATATTGATCTTGAAAACTTATCGTAGCACAAGAGTTTAGTAGAATTTATTGGCAAACCTGGGGTTATCATTACATTTTAAGCAATAATACGGATAAATCAGAATTATTCCCCTCCAAACCTTGTTGCTTCTCTGACTAATAATGTTTATGTGAAATGTACCATATCAGATAGATGGTGGGAATATTACATTTGGAGATTTGATAAAAACGGGTAGCCCTAAATATGTGAGGTTCCTTCCTTGAGATACGTCTTTTGTATTATTATTATTACTAATATCTGCAATGTTTAGAGCAGGGATGTCAAACTTAAGGTCCAGGGGCCATATCCAGCCTGCAGGGTACTTACATCTGGCCTGTGGGGTTGCCCTGGAAACAATAAGGGACCAGCCCGCAGTGCTTTTGCCAGTGAAAACGGGCTCCCGAGCTCTGTTTTCTGCTGCCACAGCCTCCTGCCACCCTCTGCCAGTGAAAATGGAGCTCGGAAACCCATTCTCACTGGCAGAGTGCTCGTGACACCACAGGAATGACAATGAGCTGGCCACACCCACCCTGGCCACGCCTCCAGTCCCCCCCAAAGTCAGACACAACCCTGATGTGGCCCGCAATGAAATTGACTTGGATTCCCCGGGTTTAGAGGATAAGTGCCTATAGCAATGATTTGGTCATTAACATAGCATATATAGCAGCAAATGAAATCATCTGAGAGAACTTTTACATCTGTTTAAAGATCCTGTCGCAGGAAATGTAATTCCCAAGGTCTTCCTTATGGTAACTAATCCTGATACCAGAGGAGAAGGAGAATGACATCTTACCTGTTAAAGATTAATTTTAATGATGAGTATTGTTGGAGCAGTGGTCCCCAACCTTTTGAGCACCAGGGACTGGTTTTGTGGAAGACAAATTTTCCACAGACTGCGGGAGAGGAGGAGGAGTGTACAATGTAGATCCCTCCATGGGCAATTTACAGTAGGGTTTACTCTCCTATGAGAATCTAATGCCTGATGATCTGAAGTGGAGCTGAGGCATTGATGTTAACGCTGGGGGGTGGATGCAAATATAGATGAAGCTTCATTTGCTCACCTGCCATTCATCTCCAGCTGTGCGGCCCAGTTCCTAACAGGCCTAGGACCAGTATTGGTCCATGGCCCAGGAGTTGGGGACCCCTGTGTTGGAGCATAGATCTATTAGGTCTATGGTTTAGATCAGGAGTCACCAACCTTTTGGACCTCAGGGACCACCCAACTCATAATTTTAAATCCCAGGGATTACTAACTGGTTCTGTGGGTGTGGCCTAATTTGTGGGTGTGGCTTGGTGATCATGTGACTGGCTGGGCATGGCTTGTATGCAAATATTATAAATATTTATATAAATATTGATTTTTTTATTTAAAAAAGAGCAACTTTTACTCAAAAGCAGGCAGGCAGATTGAGTTGCTCACAGAATCATTCAGTGATCTTTCTATCTGCCACCAGCTACCTGAGTCTGTCACATAAAATTTGCTTGCTGTGAGTCTGCACTGAATAATAGAACCTTCAGTCCTAAGGGAGGTTCGGCTGTGCTTAAAAGTAGAGCCGAAGATCTAAAGACTAGCTAGAAAGCAAGAAATCCAACCATTTCCTGCTTTCTAGATAATCTAAATCTCCTGGCACAGCAGAACAGATGATGGTCAGAAAAAGGAAAAATAGCAACTTAGCAGGCAAGTTTGCCAGATAAGAAGTGAGTGGGTGGGGAGGGTTCCCGTGGGCCATGTGGGCGGTGCAGTCTTGTGTTTCTGCGCCTGGATTAATTGCTTTGGGGGGTGCTCTGGGGGTGAGATTTCTCTGCAGCCCACCAAAATTTTTTCGTGGCCCACCAGTGGGCTGCGGCCCACCTGTTGGCAACTGCTAGTTTAGATGAGATGAAACCACACCCCTACTATAGAATCAACCTTTAGTTTATTCCTGCTCTCAGAGGAAACATGGTTCGTGCATATTTAGGTGAAGCTATAACTTGGAATATTTTTGCTCATTTCATCTGGTCTACCTGCCTGATCCTTCCCTAGGGCAAGTGCAACATGATCCGGTATCCAAGGAGGCTTTGGTAACTTCGGTTGTGCAAATAGATATGGCATTGTGGATATTGATTGAGCCAACTACAAAGTAACAACACTTTATTAGCTGCCATTTTTTGGATTGGTCTATTTCTAAACTTAAGTTCAAAGTTTTGCTATTGGGCGTTAAGCCTTAAAACATTTTTGAGTATCAAGTGTCGTAAGAATAATTTCTCACACTATAAAAACAAATATGTACACTATACAGTTCTGCTTTGTTTCGCATGCTGGTTGAGATACAGGTATATTAAGTGGAATCTTTTTGGTGACAGAAATCGGCTTGGAGAATGTAGGGAGCCTTACTAAGCTGAATTCTCCCCATGCATATTAGGACCAGAATTTCAAACAAACACAGTTAATGGCCATATAGGCTAAGAATTATGGCAGCTGTAGTCCCAATTCATACAGAAACCATCAGCCTAGAGAAGAGTGCTGTAGAATAATACTCTCTCCGGCTACCTTACATATGTGACTGAGAGAGGCTTTTAATAAACTTTTGACAAGATTTTTTTTTATGTGTATCATTGTCTGATTTTGTAGCTATTCCTTTTGAGTGGCATTTTGATTATTACTACTGTGCCTGAAATGGTTCCTTTATTTTATTTATTTTATTTTGCTTTACTGGGCTTGTTGATAACCACTTTGAACTAGTGCAAGGGTCTTCAAACTTGGCAAGTTTGTGGACTTCGATTCCCAGAATTCCTTAGCTAACATGACTGGAGGAGGAATTCTTGGAGTTGAAGTCTACAAGTCTTAAAGCTGTCAAGTTTGAAGACCCCTGAACTAGTGGGATATAGAATAGAATAGAATAGAATAGAATAGAATAGAATAGAATAGAATAGAATAAGAGAGTTGGAAGGGATCTTGGAGTGGTGGGAGGTCCAACCCCACCACTTCAGACAAATGATTATCCAACATCTTTTTAAAACTTCCAGTGTTGGAGCATTCATTATTTTAAAACTGTATATGTCTAAACTCTACAAGAGTCATCGTACTGTACTGTATTATATAATACTTGTAGAATTTGAGGATTAATTGAATCTGTCATCATTTTAAATTGGATGTCTATACATCCTAATGGATGGCCCTTTATTTGAAGGTTTCCTCTGTTTGGATATTTCAACCAGTTTCACGATAAGTAGAAAGGAAGGATCTTGTCATTGTCCATCAATACTCAGCATCTTAATAGAGCTGATGTTTTGCAGGTGTAATTTGGTTTAGATTAGTATTATTATTTCAAGATCAGTCTCCCTCTCCCCCACCCCTCTCTCTCTTTGTGTGTGTGTGTGTGTGTGTGTGTGTGTGTGTGTGTGTGTATGTATGTATGTATGTATGTATGTATGTATGTATATGGTATTCAGCTTTGTTCAGATATTTTCCCACATCATTATAGCTGTGCTTTTAAAGTTGTAGCAACATTTTGGTAGAATCTCATCTGCCATCATCAGGCTTCTGTATTGTGTTCATCAGACAAACACAATACAGAAGCCTGATGATGGCAGATGAGATTCTGCCGAAACGTTGACGTGGGAAAATACCCGAACAAAGCTGAATACCATACATGTAAGTACCCGCGAAAACTTAAGAATATATATATATATATATTTATATGTATGACATGAATATATATATATATGAAATGCCTAGCTTTCTTCGTAATTGAATATAGTATGTATAGTAGCAGTCTGATTGTTTATCAAAGAATCCAGGCTGTTATTTTAATTCAGAAGCTTGGATAATGTTTTTCTTAGTTGTTAGCTTAAGCAAGATACCAACTGTTCAAAAAAAAAAAAAGAGAGAGAGAGAGAGATCAGGCTGGTGCAGCAGAGACACATCTGTCTCTGGAGGGACAGAGTTTTCATAAGTTATGTCAAGGTGGTTAATCTCAGACAATTGGATAAGGCCAAGGGAATCCACCTGCACAAGGATTAATTATATTCACAAGCTTGCTTAATATTCAAGAATAAGGAAAGGCTTTGACCCACAGCTGAAAAATAAAGTCCAATCTGTATAAAAAGTATACTTTTCACCATTTCATGCTATCCTATTGCTAGCAAAATGGTGCGTACTAGTTTGGAATTTGGTGGATTTTTTTTTCTTTTCTACAGTTTTCTGGAGGCATAGCTATGGATTTACAACCACAGTTGGGACTGGAATTTCTGTTGGGTCATAAAATGAATCATCATCATGTGACCAGTCCTGACTTTTTTCACTATTTTTTTTTACCAAGCAAATCACACAGTTGTTTAGTGAACCATATGGTCATTAAGCGAATTCAGCTTCCCTAACTGAATAGACTTGTTGGAAGCTGGCTGGGAAGGTCACAAATCCCATTCATGTAACTGTAAGATGCTGCAATTGTAGAAAATAAGAGCTGGTTGCAAAGCACCTAAGTTGTGATCATATGACCATAGGAGTATGTGTGTGTGTGTGTGTGTGTGTGTGTGTGTGTGTGTGAGAGAGAGAGAGAGAGAGAGAGAGAGAGAGAGAGACAGACAGACAGACAGACAGAGAGACAGAGACAGAGGGAGGGAGGGAGAGAGAGAGAGATGGTTGTAACTTTGAGGAAAGGTTGTAAGGCACTTTTTCTGAGGCCAATGTGACTTTGAGTGGTTGTTAAAGAAATGGTCATAAGTCCTACAATTTATTTCCGTGCCTTATGCACTCATCATATCATGTGGTTGCTTGCTTATCTGACTTCCATAGGGCTCCTCTTGATGGAGAACGGATTTCCAATTATAATCATTGAAATGTCACTTCTGAGACGTAGTTGAAAGCAGCGACTTAAACAAGAAAGACACCTGGAGATCAGATAGCAAACAGCTCAATAAAATTATCAAGCATGAAGTAGCAATCAAACAGACGAAGCTTTTACTTGAAGGTATCAGGAAAAGGAGTGAAAATAAAATAGAGCATTGTAATACTACAGTGTTATTTGTAGTGCCTTACCAAAGTGCATTTTCTATAGGGGTAACTGTGTTGGCCTGCGGCAGCAAGAACATTGGACAGTTATATTGCACCTTACAAAATTAGAGTTTCTTTATGGCAGAAGCTATGGTACATGATAGATTACATTACAATAAATGTTTGTTTGTCTTAAAAAATATTGGAAACAATGAAACCATTTCAGAATTTCATGCTTGATGTGGAAAAGAATGTAACTTTGACTTTGGGTTTTACAGATTAGATCGATAGATCTTTATAGAAATGACTTGCTCTTATTATTATGGAAAAACAAAAAGCTGTGATTGATGCTGATGCCCTATTTTATTGCAACAGAGAGAGTTGGAAGCCAATGCTTCTTTTTCTTTTCTTTTCCCTACCTTTCCTCACCTCCCTCTCCCCCTTTCCCCCCCCCCCTTTCCCTGCTCTTTTATTTACTTTCATATTTTGCATTTTATAATATTTTATAACCTAATTGAAAATGTTTGGAAAAAAATATTGAAAATTCTTGGTGGTGGTAGTAATGATAGGGATGTTAATCTCCAGTGCACTGCTTTTAGCTTCCTGGGCATCATCGGGCACTGGCAACACAATCATCCCTCCAATTTTATTGAGATGCGGTTCCTGAACCTGGATCCCTAACATTGAGCCCCAATATGGAAAGTTAATCGGTGGTTTTGCCAACCCCCTGCTGTGTTTTCTCTGCCTGATTTCTCAGAGTCCCTCTTTCTTCTTGACACAGAACTGTGGAAAAAGTTATGGTGGCAGCTTTTCCAATTAACAAATTGCATTAAAAGGCAATTTTTAAAAATGAGCTAGAGCTCACTCCCATGCACTGTGGCCAGATGGAATCCCTGCCAGATGCAAGTGGTTGTGGATAGTGATAAAAGAAGGTTGTTGCTTCCAAATTTATTTGCAGTCCCCCCTCCCACCCACATGGCATGGGTTCTTTTTGTGACATTTAATGCATATAAAAACCAACTCTCCCATCCACCCCGATAGCATTACAGGTAATCCTTGGGTTACAACCGGTCACTTAGCAGCTATTTGAAATTACGACAGACCCACCCCCAGGGCTGTTTTTGTCTGAAACAGTATAGGGTTTCATGCCTGAGCAAGGGGTTGAACTAGTAGACTTCCAAAGTCCCTTCCAACTCTTCTCTTCTCTTCTCTTCTCTTCTCTTCTCTTCTCTTCTCTTCTCTTCTCTTCTCTTCTCTTCTCTTCTCTTCTCTTCTCTTCTCTTCCATTCCATTCCATTCCATTCCATTCCATTCCATTCTTTACAAGCTAAGTTTGATGTTTCAATGGCTGCCCACCTCCTCGTGTTCATGTGATCACATTTTGGGTGGTTGGCAGTTGACCCTCATTTACAGCAATATCCTTCAGTCATGTGATTGTAATTTATAATGTCCATTGCAGGAAACCAGCGTTTCTAGCAAAAAACACCCATTGGTACATTGCCCATTTCATTGACACACATTCAATTTTGTAGGTAACTAAGATTGTTGGACGAGCAGGCACAAAAACAGTCAGGGAAGTGATTGAAGCCTGGGAAACAAGCCCCTTGTCAGTTAACAGGATTGCTGAATTATCACAAGCCTATCAAATATTTAGGAGGCGAGGGCTTGGCAGCACAGGGAAATGCCAGCCAATTGCCAGCCATCAACACATCAATCAGCCAATAGGAAGGCACCACGTAAACATGAATAACAGAACACCCCAAAGCATGTATTCCAGAAGAGAAATTCCCTGAAGGTGGGCTCCAGCATAAGTCCAAAAGCTCGGAAGAATACATCTCGATGATGGACCCAAATTCGATTTCGTACAATGGGTTTGCTTCATGATTGCCATGTTTGTTTAATGATTGTGGAGTTTGCTTAATGACTGCCACAAAAAAGGCCATAAATTTGGGTCTGACTTAACAACCATAATTTCAGCCTCAGTCACAGTCTTAAGACAAGGACTAGGTCTTTTTAGTATTTCAATAGATAGAATGTTAATGGAATGGTTGAAATAGTAAATTTGATTTCTGTGATACCAGTCACATGACCTTGGCATGCAGTTCTTGCAGTTTCACATGTCACTGGAGTCTTAACAAATCATGAAGCTGTTGCTTTCTTGAGATATTCACATGATCCCAAGAGGACAATATCTACCCGGACTCTCCTTGCCTTGTGGCCTTTTGATCCTGCTTTGCACCTTCTGGGTCAGATTTTTCAGCAGAACTGGAACATGCAGTTTTCAAAGTCATTCCAGGTTCATCTTTGACATTCTTCTTTTTCATTAGATCTTTGACCTCTGATACTGTCGCCTGTGACATCTTTTAAAATTGCCCATCTAGGAGATGGGAACTTTCCATGCACTTCAGCCTCAAAAGTAAATTAAAGTTTGTTCTATTTCTTTTTCTCCCTTTTCGTATACCTTCATATGTCCAGGGTTCAAATGCATAGAACCCACATAGCCCAGAAGCAAGGTATAAAACAGGAAATCTCTCTTTAAAAAAATAAATCTAAAATGGACTTAATAGAATGGCATTTTTTTTAAAAAAAAAAACCTACACATCCTACTTAGACTTTAATTTTTAAAATGTGTGTTTATCTCTTTTAGAATTGTAAAATACTCTTATTTATACAGAGAGATGGTCAGTGTTGGTTCTTTTTCCTTGTATGACTTTATTATTTTCAAGGTATATTTTGGTTCTGTCCTGTTTCTGTCTCAGTTGGAAACTAGCTGTTCTTAAAAATTCGAACAATCATATACATACATGTGCCTGCATATTTTCATGTGCAAAATATATATCCCTGCACTTTCCTCTCACGTTTGCTACGTCATTTCACTAGTCCACTTGTGTTATACAGTTTTCGGTTAGGTAGGCATTTTATATAAATTTGTGGGAGTTGGAGATTTATGCTGCCACAACTGGAGGTGTTCAGAAACCCAAGTCAGATTCATCCAGCTCATCCTAACACTGGTATATTTTTTTCTCCCCTTCCCTATTCATTATGTTTATTAGATGTTAGTACAGTATTGTGTGATATCCAATGTATAGGAACAAATAACAAAATAAAGTATCTCAAGATAGTTTCAGTTTTCTTTGTTTTATAAGGTTCCCAATCAAAAGGTTACAACAGGTTACACAATAGGTTACAACAGATTAAAAAAATAAAAATTAATCACATGGATACCACTAACGATCATTAAAGGCTAAAGGCTCAGTGGATCACAGTGATTTTTTGTTATCTTTGAATACGGTGGGAATGTTGTACTATATACTGATAATAAGTTAGAAACCGGAAGAGGGAATCACCATTTCTTCTCACAACTACTTTGACCCGCTGGGTTGGAGGCTTTGTTTGTTGTTCTTCCACATGAAGGGCAAAAATCCTGTGAGCTACAGAAGGGAAACACCATCGCAGCTTGCTAATTTAATGAATGGCTGGCGGGGGCAACTTTCATCCTAACTGCCCTGGGAGAAGAAATAAGTGTGAGTATTCTAGAGTGGTGTTTCTCAAGCTAGACCACTTTAAGATGTATGGATTTCAACTCCTAGAATTCCACAACTGGCATGGCAAACAATGGAATTCTGGGAGTTAAAGTCTACATATCTTCAAGTCGCCAAGGTTGAGAAACACTGCTCTAGAGTAATGGTCTATCTCTGAAAGCCATTTCTGTTATAGATGGCTATTACTGGCATAGGAAAACAATGGCTGACTTGGTGTAGCGAATGAAGTGAGATGCAACTCACAAAAGTGTATGCCTTTGAATAAAATGTGTTAATGAGAAAAAGTATGCCCAGACTCCTCTTGATTTTTAGTACTGTGAATTAGCATAACTTTCCTCCAACAGTGTTTGAGCTCCATAGGGGCGAGGAAATATCTCCTCATAGAAGATGGACTACCATTACCTGCAAGCGATTTCAGAAGGAGAATGGAGTGTGGGTGGAAGGAGGGAAGTTTTAATCAAAGCTGTGTTATGTAGTGGATAGAATAGACATCCCAGAATGAATGTGACTGCTGAAACCAGCCAGAAGAGCTAACCAATCCATAACATAGACTTCTATACTTTTATGGTTCCTATGAAGGTTTAATTTGCCTCCAATATATTCTTTGATTAGTTCAGAAAAAAAATCTGATAATAGGTTAATTCAATTTAATTTAAATTAAACCTGAAACTTTGTGTAAAATAAATATTCAGACCATAAATTGCAGTAGGAAAGAGCACAGTCTCATCTTATACGACATACCCTTTCACTTAGACAAAATCTTTATTTTCCACCTGTTTCAGATTCCAGTCCTAACTATGGAAGTGGATATTCAGGGGAAACTGAGACCCTCACAACTTTCAGCTGGGATGACCAGAATGTGCGCAGGGTATTCATCAGGAAGGTAATGTCAAAGCAATTAAGACCAAACCAAACTCAATGCTTAATCAGTAGTGAGGAAGAATGGTAGGTTGCAAGAGGGTTAGTTCACTTTATGTAAGTCAGAAAGAAGCGTATGATCAAGAACAGGTGTTAGAACAAAGATAAAACATCAGATAGAATCAGAGGCTAAAGCAGATTCCAGAAAGTCTAGTCATGAAGAGGTGCTTCAGAAATAATAATTGGTTATTGAATGAAATCACAACTGTTAAAATTACACTCAAAACTTCAGCCTTCAGACCATCTAAAATTCCTTCCTCTTAGTTTTAAGATCTGGATCATCAGTTTCCTCCAATTTCTAGGACTTGAAGGTATTCAGCTAATTTTGGCAAACTCCTAGCCACATAAAGCTTTGAGCTTGGAATTGTGTCTTGAGTTAGACTCAGGAATGTTAGGCCTAGATTCAAGACATTTTAGGTTCAGTGACTGGCTGGGAGTTTCTGTCAGGTCCCAAGAATGGGGGCAACACAAGGAGTTCTTTCTGAGTAGTTTCTTTATTATTGTTAGCCTACAGATAAAAATCTTGACAGATTAAACCAATTATAGCTATAGATGCACTCAGCAAACTGTTAGTTGCGGGGTTCATCTTTGCCCTCTTCCTGCCCATCAAACATTCAAAACTCCACTGTCCCTGAGAAAGAGCCCCTCCCTACCACGAATCTGGATTACATTTCACTATAGATTCACAACATATTCTCTACTGAGGACTCCTTCATCATCCATGGATCTTGTTCTCATCAACACATAAAACAGTGACCAACTCCTTTCTTCTAGTATTGATTACATGGCCCTTACGGAGATGGCTAGAACATGATCATGTAAGGAGATTACCGTATAACGTGTGAACTTCCCCCCCAAAAGAGTGAGTGGTAGAACTAGACTGATAGGGTCTGGCTTGCTTTTTAATTATTAGGTCTTCGGAATAATTGCTGAGCATTAACCAGGCTGATATTTATTCTGTTTCTTTGATATTAGGTTTATAGCATCCTTCTACTTCAGCTCCTTGTTACAGTCAGCATTGTGGCTATCTTCACTTTCTGGTAAGTCTCTGTCCTAGTAACCCTGCCTAGCAACGCATCCTTTGCTGCTGCTTTTCTTTTCTGGTCTGTTATTATTATTTTTCCTATTGATGTTACTCCTCCCATGTTCTCGTGCTTCACATTTGTAAAATGAGGAATTAAACATGCAGAATTTTCTGATAAATGTTATGCCCCCATCATACATCTATACTGCATGACTCAATTATGTTTTAGTTTAGTGCATATTTGAATCATTAAGGAAGGCCACTTAGAAATATTCAGATCATAGCATCCCTTAAGGGAGGTATTTTTAATCGAGCACTAAAATCCAAATTTGTCTTGATACTTTCATAAATCAAACATAGTGAGTGTTCTATTTTGTTTTCTATGTTAGCCATAATTAGCATCAATCAAGATTTATTGTTCCCAGCATGGCAGGCAAGAAGGCAGGCAGGCAAGCAAGGTTTATTATTATAAAAGCATTCTTAGAAGGATGATTAGGTCAGTATTAAAATTCTTTAATCAAGGGTTGTAGTGCTCCACATTTTGCTCTCGTTATTCTAATCTCTTGCGTTTATTATTGCAGTAAACCAGTTCAAGGATATATCCAAGCAAATCCAGCCTGGTACTGGGCTTCCTAGTAAGTACAGATTTGATCTCAGAGATTATTTGTATGTCAGCCATCAAAGTTAACACCGCACCTTATAGGATAAGAAAAAACAAAAGCAAAAACAAACAAACGTTACTTGCAAAATTATCCTGTAGCTTCAATTCATTTTGTTTTTTCAAGGATAAGGTGATGTGGATTAGCCAACTAGGATCAAAGTGTAAATATGGTGTTAGCCAATTATATTTATTTATTGTTCTGTTTGTTTCAGGGGGTTAGGTCTGGTCACCATATATATATAGGTAGTCCTCAACTTACAACCACAATTGAGCCCAAAGTTTATGTTGCTAAGTGAGAAATTTGTTAAGTGAATTTTGCCCCATTTTATGACTTTTCTTGCCTCAGTTGTTATGTGAATCACTGCAGTGGATACACTAGTGACCCAGTTGTTAAGTAAATCTGGCTTCCCCATTGACTGCTTGACAGAAGGTCACAAAAGGGAATCACATGACCTTGGAACACAGCAATGGTCATAAATATGAACCAGTTGCCAAGCATCTGAATCTTGATCACACGATCAACTGCCCTATGGCCATTTTTTCACAGTTACGACTGTCATAACTGTGAAAAACGGTCATAGGTCACTTTTTTCATTGCCGTTGTAACTTCTGTCATTAAGCAAACTGTTGTAAGTCGAGGACCACCAGTATTCTTTTATTTTACCCGCAGTCATCCATACTCAGTGCTTAAAATAGGGGAGGAAAAAGGAGAAAAGGAAATGGGCACACCTCCCTCTTTGCTTTTGCTATTCCTTGTTTTTCTGCAGATTCTTTTTTAACACAACAAGACAAAAGGACAAAAAAAACATAATTTCAGAGGATAAATCTTGCATTGTTCATTATGCCCCCCCCCCCACATCTTTCTTTTGTGCATACTTTTTGTTTCTAGGATTCTCTAGGGAAACGAAGAGGATCCTGGCCCATCCATATACCTGCCTTCTGTAATTAGAGGCCTAGGAAATTTCAGAGCTGCACCTATCCAATTGACAGGGCCTTTTTCAGGAGCTGGAGAAGTGGACAAGCAAACCAATAGCTAAAAACGAACACTGGGGCAAAATTTTGGCCCATATTCGTGGGCTCAATTTAAGCAATAACAAGAGGACGTTAAGAAAGGATAATTTTATTTAAGCAAAGTGCGTACCTACTACCTCCACTCTTTGATGCTGTCATTAAATGATTCAAAATATTCATGCAAGTTGGGAAATCTGGGCCCTCTCAACTGCAGCTACTACCATTTCCAATCTATGTGAAAGAGGGATGCTGGGAATTGTTGTTCAGCAACATCTTCACTGCTTACTTGACCTTTCCTCAGATATGAAAGGGATTTGAAGAAGAACTTGTACAGACAGCTTTCATCAGACCAGCTCATATGGAACAACCAGTTCTTGAGAAGTTTTTCTTCCTAGTTTGGAGGTCAAAACCCTCATATTGGTCTGCTCTGCGTAAATTGGTCTTGCAGATCCATCTCCACAGACAAGTGTTCCTCCACACTCATTGCAAATTTAGATGCAAAAGGACGATAGCTTTGTAAAAAAAAAAAAAAAAAAAAGGAAACTCGGAGATATGATAGGAAAGTGTCAGCTTTGCTGTATGAAAGAATCTTAAAAGGAAAGATCTAAGATCAGTCATAAATGAGCACACCGAGAAAAGAAAAGTGGGAGAGAAGAACTGAATGGCTCACTCTGAAAGAGGACATGTTTTGTTTGGCTGCAAATCTCCACCATTTAATGTCAGTTCGGGTATTTTGGCTTTCAGTGGAAATAGTCCCTATGATAACCCAGGAAGTCCAGAATCTCACGGGCAAGGCATTTCACCCGGACCCTGATCGAAACTAGGCTCTGTGTGCAAACTTAGCATGCCAATAATTTTGGGATGGTGGGCTCTTCGACAGGTTTGAAACTCTGGCAGGTAGCCAGAATGGCTACAGTTCAGCTGCAGCCACATGCTCATTTGGCGTATTCAATTGCCAATCATCAAAGTGAAATCAAAGTTAGGGAAATGAAATGATCGGAATGAGTAAGAGGCATGCAAAAGGGTAGAGAAAGTCCATTCCAGCAGGCAAAAGCTATGCAAGCCATGAATCCATTATCAAGGTCCAATAGTAGTGTTAAGTTTGAGCAATGAGAGGCTGAACCAGAGCATGAGTGCAA
>NW_020769402.1:2854392-2878908 GCF_900518735.1 Pseudonaja textilis
AGTGAGTGGACCTGAGTGAGAACTCCTTGAGTCCTCAGGACATAACAAGTAGCAATAGAAGACGGATACTTTTTTTTTTAAGTATGAATAGTGGCCTTGAAGAGAGAATTTAGGCAGGTAAGCATCTTTATATCTATATGCAAAGACTTATTTCTTTGGTGCTTTTAAAATCCTGCCTTTATTACTTTATTGCAAGATGGCAAACATACCTAATATGCCCTCCTCCTACTATTTTTTCCACAACAATCACCCTTACGACAGCCACTTGTCTGGACAGCCACCTGTCTCAAATTGTCTAGGGTCTCCTGCTTGAGCAGGGGGCTGGACTAGAAGATCTCTAACGTCCCTTCCAGCTCTGTTGTCTGACTGAAACCCTGTGAGGTGGGGTAGGCAGAGAGAGAGAGGGGGGGGAGGGAAAGACTGCTCACAGTCGCCGAGTCAGCTTTCATGCCAAAGGCAGGACTCGAATTCAGAGCTCTCCTGATTTCTAAGACCTTCACCACTATACCCAATTGAGGTTTTCTCTCCACTTTCCAAGACCCAATCATATTTCATTCTTCTCTGGATAAGTGTTGGGGTTAGGGTGAGGGAGTCAATTAAACACTCAAGAGAAGTACATGGTGGGATGGCATAGAACACTAAAAACCTAGGTTACTGGATGCAAAAGAAAAAAAAATACAGCAAGACTAGCTTGCGTGACAAGAGGCTTGCTGAATTTTTGTGTCCTGCATAACTATTTAAGGTGCAGTACTTTTGTCCTCTTCACCGAGTGCCAACTTTTCATAATTGCATTGCTTCTTCAATCTAATGGCATACCACCTGACTATTGCAAATGTAACCTGAAACTTGCCTTCATATTAACAAGCCGATTTCTTCTTTACCAAGCAGATGTTGACTGTCTGGGGAGCAGTTTAAGGTTACATTCTATTAAACTTTATCTCGTGGAAAAATACTGGTGGAATGCTTAGGGAGCAAGGGTTAGCCTTAACCTCCCATTCTCTTTTGAATCAGAAGCCTTGAGTCCTTAATAAATCTCCTTTGCATTCCGCTAGTTGGCTACAGTGCATAGATGACCTGTTAGAATTGAATTGGAGGTCAGACATATCTAGTTTCCACCCTGAGATGGGGTCTGGATTTCAACATAAAACTTAAAGGACTTGGAAAATGTATGCCACATTAGCCATCCGGTGGAAGGCTAATTTTCTTTAGATCGATAATATCTTTGTATGTAGAGAAATATAAATATAGAGAAATAAAGATACATACTGCAGATGATAGATGATAGGCAGACAGACAGATAGAGTAGGCAGGCAGGCAGGCAGATATATAGTTAGATGATACACAGAGTGATGATAGATAGATAGATAGATAGATAGATAGATAGATAGATAGATAGAGCTTTTCAACTCATGAAAACAGCCATATCTTTTGTCTGCCTTGTGCAGCTGCTCTGGAAGCCGATCCTGGCTATTTATGTTATGTTGAATATAGAGCCTCACAGCATTTTCTCACAGCTGTGTGGTCACATGTGTGGGAGATACTGGGAACAGCTTCCCAAAGCACTGCTAAATTGCTAAATTGTTCTACATTTGAAAAATCTGCTTTGGCAGGTTCCAAAGTATTTCTTTCCAAAGAATTGTGCTGCCCTAATATCCAAGTATTGTGGAAGAATGCTGATCAAAATTGCAGGACTGGCTTGGAGTGCATAAACTAGAATAAAAGGAACATTGTTATTTTCTCCTCTACTATCACACAAGGATCAGACTTTGCACAGGTTGTATTTTCAGACCTGCTCTTCAAATGTCTATCTTCATTACTATAGAAAAAGTACCATAATGTTCACAGCAGTAGAAGACAACATTGTAATAAAAGGCAACATATGGATGTTGGGAAGGGCTTGTATAATTTGAGACACAGAAAGATACTGCTTCCTTCCTCCTTCATAGAATTTGTATCAGGACTGCAACTGGGCTAGGTGAACAAAACATCTGATTTGGTAGAAAACCATTGTTGGATAAGAAGCTGAAAGCCTCTGCTTACTTAATTTTATGAGAGAAAGCACAGAGAAGTGTTTAAGGACAATGTTAGGGAGTGGGGAACGTCTTGATCTTGGTGACATTACCCTATTTATGAGCCTTCTCCCTTTTTTGTATCTACATTTTTCAACTTGGAATCTGTTTTATTGTGTTTTGTTCTACCAGTCACAGTAGGTTGTGGTAAAAATGTTATAATTTATACTTGCCTTTTAGTGTAGAAGAAATCATTCATCATTTTAGCCATTGTCTATCCAGTGCAGGATGAATGCCTCTTCCACACGTTTCCAACCAATACAGTCCTGAGAGAGGGGCCGTTTTTGAGATTGTATTGCCCTGTGGAAGAAATAGACCATAATCTGCCATGCTGGTCCAATGCAGGTTGGCAGATATGATTGGTGTTAGTCTGGGGTAGGGGTAAGCCACCTGCGGCTCTGGAGCCACATGTGGCTCTTTCATCCCTCTGTTGCGGCTCCATTTCTCAAAATACGTGTCACAACTGCCAATGTGCGATACCCACCACCTGCAATTTATTGAGCTTTTCGACCCCTTGTAGGTCAACCATGGATAAATCCAAGAAAAGAAAAGTTTCAGAAGAAAACAGAATCTTTAATTCAACTATACATGCAAGTTTTGTGGCCACTCAGGAAATAGTCAGGCATGGGAAGAGTTTTGTTTGTTTTTTCTTTTCTACGGGAAACAGGTCCAAATGGCTCTTTGAGTGTTTAAGGTTGCTGACCCCTGGTCTGGGGTATCCATCATGGCCTGTTCACCTTGAGAGACCTTCTGGACATAGACATAGTCCACACTTACCCACACAAGCCCCTTTGCCTCATCAAGGCCCTGATCATACAAGAAGTTATTATGTCTGGTATTTATATAGTGCTTTTTCTTCAGAATTTGTTAACCAATGATGATCTAAGATAGAAAAAAAGAAAAATACTTAAAGTTCAGAGCAACAGCAGGCAGGATTCTCTCTCCTCATGTTGGTTCATTCTTTCTCTCTCTCTCTCTCTTTTCTCCTCCTAGTGCTGTATTCTTTATCACCTATTTGATCCTTGCCTGCTGCTCTGGACCAAGGTAAAATTACACAAGGGGTTGGGACCATTTGTGGTGGGTTAATTCTGTTTGGGGAAGAGACCAATGGTGGAAGAGTGGATATTCTAACATGCCTTTCAGCTAGTCTTCTTGGCCGGTCTAAAGAACCAAATATGGCCACCAATTTTTTATGGATTTGCTTCCTTCTGGGGATTAGAATTATTGTGAATGAGTTGTGTTTGCTTACAGATGAACCTGTTGAGTATAATGGGAAGTACAAGAATATATACAAATGAGTCCTGAGATTTTATTTGTTCATTTATTAAATGTTTATGTCACCCATCTCCCCTAGAAGATGATGGGCATCAGTTTTCAAAAAAGATGCACTTTTTTTCTTTGCACAAGCTCTCCTTAGCCTGTTAACCATAGACTCAGTCATCTGCCTTTGGGGTTGGGGGCTTGGGAGGGGGTTGAATCAGAAACATTCCATTGGTTTATCCCAAATCCACAGAGCAGCAGTTGAATGCATCCAATGCATAGTTAGCCACCAGCCATCAATGCTCTTTTCGAAATGCACATTGTATCCATTCATGTCCAGTGAAGAAATGCTCCCATCTTTTTAATTATTAAAACATTTAACTAAGTCATTACTTTTTTCTGTGATAAAATTCTCAATTCTGTATGGTTCATACTCCGGAGTTTGTTCTAATACCTACAGAGAAATACTCTGCGAAAGGGAAAAGGGTATGAAAAAGGAAAAATCCTGGAGAGAGAGAGAGAGAGAAAAAAAAGCAAAACAGCCATAATGAACATGACTAGCTCAGATTCTATCTTTCAGTTGCATCAAAAGGCATCTCCTATATTCTAGTGGCATTTTATGATGGGGGAAGTTGTTGACTGTATATGTCTACTGTTTATTACATGTATTATATGTTATACATCGGCTTAGAGAGGAAAGGAAAAGTTCTCATTCACCTGGTTACTTTGCTTGAAAGGACTGATGTATCTCAATGCAGTCATATCTTGGCTAATACTTGATCCAAATTAGGCTGGCTAGCTATTTAATCCATTCTAGCTGCCTCTTTAATAGCTGCCGAGCTCCATGATCCACAGCCATTAGAAGGCGAAAGGAGAGTTAATTTTCATGCCATAAAAATGTTTCACTCAGTAGCTCCTGTACTTTTAGGCTTAGCCATAATTCAAATGAATCCGGTGCCTTGATATCAGGCCCTTTTGTGCAACCAGAATTCTTGGAAACTTGTACATGCTGTGGCCTGATTGCCTTAATTGCTCTGTTGTTCTTTAATGATCTTATTATGCAAGTTAATGATGTACAACTTTCTTTTCACCATGATGCACTTTGGATAACCTGGTTCACTTGGCTCCCTTTCATTTAATTCACAGGAGGTATTTCCCATGGAACCTGATCCTCCTCAGCATCTTTGTAAGTAGCCTAGTATTCAGTGCTAGAACGGTTGCTTGGCCCTAGGGAACTTTTATAGCACACTTCCCCCAATTTAATCTGTAAATTTAAAAGGCAAAAAGGTTTATCACTCATCTATTTCCAACCACAAGTAATTATGGCATGCACTATCGGTGGCATGCATCCAGTAGATCAATAAGGGATAGATTGTCAACTCCTAAAGATTCCGGCTCCTCATTGGTGCAGTAAATAAACCAAGCACATCAATCAATTAACATGAATAGTAGGAGTTTCAGCCTATGAACCTGGCCTGTAGGTAGCTGTTCAGTCTGAATAGTCTGTGTAACACCTTCATTAACTTGCACAATTATCTAGTGAATCACAACTCATGGCTCAACACAATTCAACACGATTGCTTCTTAGAAGGACTCCTTCTTTGCCTAAACCCTCACTTATTCTCTTCCTTATTTTTCTACCATGAGATAAACCATAAAACGGTTGGATGGTTATGGAATGGTCAAACAAATGGCAACTTCAAATCTCAACAAACAAATGCTCTGTCTTACATATTGGCAAAAAAATCCCAGAAAATAAAATACAAGCTGAATGGACATGACCTTGTAGATAACCCCCACTCTGTCAAGGACCTTGGAGTACTCATCTCTAATGATCTAAGTGCTAGAGCTCACTGTAACAACATAGCCAAAAAGGCATTAAGAGTTGTTAACCTAATCCTGCATAGCTTTTTCTCCACTAATATTGTATTACTAACTAGAGCATACAAAACATTTGTTAGACCAATTCTTGAATACAGCTCATCTGTCTGGAACCTGCATTGCATATACGACATTAACACAATCAAGAGATTCCAGAGATATTTCACGAGAAGAGTCCTCCACTCCTCTACTTGTAACAGAATACCTTATGCCACCAGACTTGAAATTTTAGCTTAGACAACTTAGAACTACGCCGCCTTAGGTCTGACCTAAGTGTAGTACATAAAATTATCTATTGCAATGTCCTACCCACCAATGACTATTTCAACTTTAATTACAACAATACACGAGCGCACAATTGATACAAACTCAAGGTAAATTGCACCAAACTCGATTGCAGGAAATACAACTTCAGCAACAGAGTGGTCAATGCCTGGAATACTCTGTGGTTTCTTCCACTAACTGCAACCACTTTAACCTTAGACTGTATATTGCTCACCCCATTCCTAAGAGGTCTTTAAGGGAGGTGCATAAGCGCACCAACATGTCTACCGTCCCTGCCTTAGTGTCTTCTTTTATTCGTATCCATTTCATTTATCAATAATCATATTTATACCTATATCTGTTATCTGATACGTGCTCAACAAAATTAATAAATAAAATAAATAAAATATGGTAGACTATAGAATGTGGTCTTTCAGCTCAGTTGTCTTGGACAGCCTCAAAGAATGATATCCTTAAACAGCTTTACATCTTTTTTCCTTCTTAGCCTCCAGCCTTTGCTTTTGCAGTAACTAAAGATTTTTATTTTTTATAGACTCTGTCCATGGCTTACCTGACAGGAATGATCTCCAGGTAAATGCCCATACTAGGTATCTGAATAACATGCTGTGTATTTGTGTGTGTGTGTGTGTGTGTCTGCATGATTATATTTTTTTCCCTGGCATTCTGCATTTTTCTGCAATCATTACTTCTGAAAATCTATATCAAGTATATAATTTGATTTCAATTTCTAGGCTTTCCAAGTTTCCATTATTCTCCAGTTCTCCAATTGTAGCTCAATAGCCAATAATCAGTTGCTTATAATTACCCAACTTTTTCCAAGAGAGTTGGGCACTATACTATACTATACTATATTGTTATTCAGGATACCATGTATAAGTGCTATGAGCTTAGAGCTCAAAGCATTGTTAGAAACCCCACGCACCCGCTTCACAGTCTGTTTCTGTTGCTCCCCTCTGGGAGGAGGTTTCGAAGTATTTATAGTGGGACTACCAGATTCTGTAACAGCTTTGTTTCCCTATGCCATCCATCTGGTAAACTCACAAGATTCGTTTTTCTCACCATGTACATGTATACATCTAAACTAGACTGTATTGTTTCTTTGAGACACATAATATAAGAGGGTATATACATAATTTTGTATTTATTTATTTATTTTGTCATGTTCATGTAGTGTATATTGGAGGTAGTGACCCTTTGAGAGCTGCATGCAATGAAATTTCATTTTAATGTATGCTGATCAGTGTACACTCAAAGTGACAATAAAGTTATTATTCTATTCTATTATTCTAACTGCTGTACAGTAGCTCTAATTCTGCCCAGAAATGAAAAGATTGAAGTGGGGAGAGGGGGAAGATGCTGGAAAGAATCTTCTTTTTCAGTCTGTCTCTGGTTTGGATCTTTTATAATCCTCCCTTTGTTGCTGCCGTAACAATCCCATGTAGAACAACATGATGGATTTCCATTGTTCGGTATTTATCAAAGGCGAACCAATAGCATAGGGAGAGCAAATGTGAAGAGCAGATAAACAAAGCTGTCACTCAAGCATCCTGGACAACTGACCAGGGCAATAACCATTACCTTTCCCCTACTGTTCAGCAAGATTTTGCAAAAGAATACAAAAGCTAATATAAATTGGGACACTCAAAATACTGAGCGTATTTTTCTAAGGGCAAATTCTATTAAAGTTCTAGGTCTAAGAACTTTGGATATAATATACTGATGGAACAGTGGGAAAAATATGTTTTAAATTAAATTTTAAATATGTAAAAATTGTTAAAAATTTAAAGAGATTTGTTACAAAATGACACACCCTTGGTATATGACTGCAGAAAAATTGTCTTAGAATGTTTCAAAGTGCTGATAAAACACAATATTTGTAGGCTAGGGTTAAACTGTGGCGTCCTTGGTGCTCTCTGAGCTTGGTGGTTTTCTTGCAGGTGTTTCATTAGCAATAGGTAACTTCATCGTGATGTTAACTAGTTTGGTAATGAAGGTTTCCACAAGAAAGCCACCAAGCTCAGAGAGCATCTAGGATCCTACTGCATAAAGATACTTTAAATTTATTATGTGCACAACATGATAGATCATTTTATCATGTCTGGTGGGCTTGTAAAAAATACACTTAACATACAAGGAATGTTCAAGGTCAATCAGCTGAAACCAGAACTTTTCTTGCTGGGATTAATTGGTGGTCAATTAGAAAAAAAAGTCCCACAGATGGTTTTCTATGATGCTAAAGATAAAGATTGGCCATTTGATTAACAACAAATTAGCATTTGATGGATCATTAGACAAATTTATAAATTTTTAGCAGATTGTCTTCTGATATGTCTGATGTTGACTGCTTGACTCTTCTCAACGTTGTCATGTCATTATTCCTTTTGCAGCTACTACAACACCACCTCTGTCCTTCTCTGCCTGGGGATTACAGCTTTGGTTTGCCTTTCCGTCACCATATTTAGCTTCCAGACCAAGGTGCATAAATGCATTTATACTATAGTTCCCTGATTTTACCATCTCCTAAGTAAACAGAGAAGTTTTTTCTTTGTTAAAGTTAGCAGGCAAACATTTTGTGATTACTCTAGAGCCGTGTTTCTCAATCTTAACAGCTTTAGGATATGTTGAGGATTCTAGGAGGTGAAATCCACCCATTTTAAAGTTTCTGAGATTTAAAAACCCTGCTTTATAATTTACATCATTGAGCAAACTTGCACAGCTTCTCCTGTCATGTAGATAATGGTGGCCTTGAAAAGCAACTTTTCCATGGAATGTTCTTGCCTCTCTCTCCTCTCCCTGTCCAAATATGAGAATTGGCTCAAGAATTGCCAACCAAAAAAGTTAAAATGAATTTTCTCCCACTGGGAATGAAGTTAATTGGCAACTTTTTAGATGGGGGTGGTGGGAAATGCTTTTTAAGATCTTTTCAAACAGTATGATGAGTTTTTTTTTTTTTTAAAAACCCACTCTATATCATCACTCATTCAGAAGGACTTTATCAGGCAGGAACAGCAAGAAAATAAAAATATAGTAGAATCATTTGAAAGAGTCTTTTGCCCTTTCCACATGGCAAGTCAAACATTTACTATTGTTTGGAAGGACTGAGTTTATGCTCTGTGGACATCTATTCTTGATCTGATCTCTATTTATGATTCTGCCCCTATGATTGGTATTGTATTGGTATGGTTGTGGTTTATAGATAACATAAAAGGGAATATACAATATATAATATACATTAAGTTCAGAGAACACGTAGTATAGGCTATATGGCTGCTAAACAAAGTAGCAAATATTTGGGCTTTTATTTATTTATGGGAGCCCCCCTAAATCTTGTGACTTGAAGATTCATTGGATATCAACTTCATTAATGCTCTAAGATGGCAGATTCAATGCATCTGATAAATATTAAGTTGGGAAAGGCAGATGTGGGCATTACTTAGGCCAGGGATCCCCAATTCCCCGGTCCATGATATGTCAGAAACCAGAACACACAAATAAGAATGAAGCCACATTCCTGAGATGCAGGCAATACATGAAACCACATCTCCTCCGATCTGTGGAAAAACTTCACTCCATGAAACTGGTCTCTGGTGCCCCAAAGATTGGAGGCCACTGACTTAGGCTGTCCAGGAGCTAGGGGGACTTTCAAGTTAATCCATGCATCTTACACTAATGTCCTCTTGTTTTCTCCCACAGTATGACTTTACGTCTTGCCAGGGGGTGCTTTTTGTGATGCTGATGGTGCTGCTGTTCAGTGGGATCATACTGGCTATTATGCTTCCTTTCCATTATGTAAGTTTCCTATTTTTGCCAACCAAATCCATATATATGTATCCTACCAATTGTTATTTTGCTACGTCTAGTAGCAGAGGAGACGCAGAACTTTCTTCCTATGCTCAGTTATGTCACTGATGTTATGCAAATTAGGGGTGAAGCAAAAACACTACAGGTAGTCCTTGACTTACAACCATTTGCTTAGTGACTGTTAGAAGTTATAATGGCACTGAAAAAAAATTGATTTGTGGTCATTTTTCTTTCTCTCTCCCCTCCTCCCGTTTTGTGGGGTTTTTATTTTTAAATATACATCAACATCAGTACAAGAACAGTGTGGCATCTGGGTATCGTTCATTTCAATACAAGTAGCAATAATAATATTAATAATATTTCTTACATTAGTCAAACTTACATAACCCTAGTATTAATATACATGTTTCTTTTAAAGCGGTTATTCAATATTTCATTGTTTCATTTTAATGCCAATCACAATATTATTTGAGCATACATAATAATGCCATCTTTCAACCTCTAATCTTTCCAGCTAGTTATTGCTTTTATTCTATTATATAAAAAATATGCGTACTAATATTCCCCTTATTTCTACCTCTATTCTAGCTTCTAGTCAGGCCACCAGAGCTAATCCTAGTGTTGACACAGGTGTTTATATTAAGATATAGTCCTTCATTATTTAGTTATTCAATGTTTCAATACACCATTCTAGTGCCAATCACGATATTGTTTAAACATGCATAATAATACCATCTTTCAACCTTTAATCTTTCCATCTAGTTGTTGCTTTATATAAAAGCGTGTACTCGTATTTCTACCTCTATTCTAGTTTTTAGAAAAAAGGAATATTTCCTTTCTATCCGTCATCTCTTGTCCGTGATCATTTTTCTCACTTATGACCATTGCAGCATCGCCATGGTCACCTGAATAAAACTCAGAAGCTTGGCAATTGAATCATATTTATGATGGTGTGATGATCCAAGGTGGGACACAAAATAAACACAGTCACAAAACCAGGTGAAGCCCCTTTTATTCCTTCACTTTGCTTCAAAGCTCCAAATATCCTTGACTGGAGACAAAAAACTCCCCCACAAGCAGTTACGAAAAGGAGGAAATGCCGTTTAAACTAAAAATGCCTATAAATTATAAAGAGTAAAAACAACACAAACCACACTGAAACAGTTAAGGGAACCAGGCAAGATAAGGACTTGAAGATGTCCACAGATATTGGAACACACACACTGGGAAGGACGCCAAACTCAGAGAGGAACAACAGACTAGAGATATTTCCACACTTTGTTTCCAGCACTGGCCCATATGCATGTCTGTCCTTTTAACCAGTTCTCACAGCTGCAGACCATGAAGAGGATCAAGGCCCTTTCCTCCCCCGTAGACCATGCTATTCATGTCTCTCCCTTATCCACTCCTCCCTGCATTCCCTAGGATGGAGAGGGGATGGGCCTGGGTCTTCCTCTGACTGCCCAGCCTCCTTCACAACCTCCGGAGCCACACTTCCATTCCCTGTCGGCTGATCCTCCTCTCCCTCAGAGTCAGACTCCAACAGGGGCATGACAGATAGTTGCAGTGTCCCGGGGGCATGTGGTTGCCTTTTGCAACCTTCCGACAAGCAAAATCAATGGGAAACCTGCATTTCACTTAACGACGGTGTTGCTAATGTAACAAGTGCAGTGTTTCACTTAACAAATGTGCCAAGATAAGTAATAAAATGGAGCCAAACTCACTTAACAAGTTTCTCACTTAACAACATACATTTGGGGCCTCAGCTGTGGTCATGAGTGGAGGATTACTTGTATCTTAATTTTTTTTCTGTAGTTTTCCATTGTATCGGTATCTCCTTCACTAATCCAACGGCAGAAAGATCCTTTGAAAGGAAACATGGTCCAAGAATGTGAACCCCAGTAGATATTTGGAAGGGAGATCATTTCCTTTCTCCTTTGTCATTTAGACTCTTTAGATTTGATTTATTTCTCTCCTCTATTTTTATTAAGTATTTGCTTTTATCACAACCACTGCTAGCATAGCTAGTGTAAGGCAGAAGGCTTGGGACAGATTGTCAGCCAAAAGGAGACGTGTCAGTTATCATATGGAGGTGGTAAACAATTTTGGAATATCTTGTTTAAGAGAGAAAAGTAAAGATGAGTTTTAAAAAACCCAATAGGGCATCTTCTGCTGATCCTTTGTTCTACTGCTTGTAGAATCTGTTCTGGGGGCTGCTAAATGCCTAGTATTTCACTGCCATGTTCTCACCCTCTTTCCTATATAAGCTCACTCAGTTACAGAATATAATAGAATAACAGAGTTGGAGGGGATCTTGGAGGTCTTCTAGTCCAACCCCCTGCTCAAGGAAACAGGAAACCCTATACCATTTCTGACAAAGGGTTGTCCAATCTCAAGTGCTGGTGAACCCATGACATCCGGAAACAAGCCGTTCCATTGATTAAATGTCCTAACTGTAATTTCCTCCTAAGCCTTATCTCAGTTTGTTTTGCCATAACAGTGACCTGTGTTTCAGGCCTTGTTATCACTTTGGGGGGCAGCAGGTTTTGCCATTGGGTTGCGTTTAGTTTTAACTTGCTCATGGGGAAAATTTTGATTGTGAGAGGGAAAGAAATGGGTAGAATGGAGGCAAGGAGGAAGGTTAGCATCTCTCCAACAACAGATAACAGATAATCAGAGTTGGAAGGGACCTTATAGGTCATCTAGTCCAACCCCCCGCCCAAGCAGGAAACCCTACACCATTTCTGACAGATGGCAGTTCACTCTCTTCTTTAAAATCTCAAGTTGATGGCGCTTCCACAACTTCCGAGGGTAAGCTGTTCCATTGGTTGATTGTTCTCACTGTCAGAAAGTTTCTCCTTATTTCCAAATTAAATCTCTCCTTGTTCAGTTTCCATCCATTATTCCTTGTCTGGCCTACAGGCGCTTTAGAAAATAGCTTGACCCCTTCCTCTCTATGGCAGCCCCTCAAATATTGGAAGACCGCTATCATGTCTCCCCTGGTCTTTCTCTTTACTAGACTAGCCATGCCCAGTTCCTGTAACCGTTCTTCGTATGTTTTAGTCTCCAGTCCCCTAATCATCCTAATCAACAGTTTTCATTCTTCCATTTGTTATCACAGGAGCCTTCTAGGTATTGAGAAATATTGATGGAAGAGGGGAGGGGGGGGTAAGCTTATCTTTTTGCTGGCCTACATAATGAGGGCCCTTTGATAGGTGTGCTTTGTTTGCTTGGGTTTTGGCTGGGCTGGGCTTCCCATTAACTTTGTTGCTCTAGATAATTTCTCATCGCTAATGGTTTCCTACTGGAAACCATTTTGAACTTCCATTCACAATCTTCTGCTGTTATCATTCTTGCAGTAGCAATACACGTCATCCACAGTGGGAGGATTTTCTAATGTCCACTATTATTGGAAATAAAAAATACACCCATAGGCTTCTGACGGGGCATGGGAGAAAAGAATTACATTATTTTATTGCTGGGATTTTCGAGTTCTTCTTCTCCTTCTCTTTCTTCTTCTCCTTCTCCTTCTTCCCAAATATGTCCATTAAAAAAAAATATTGATGGATTGGAAATAGCCTTTGCCAACTCCTTTCACCATATCCAAGCCACTGAGCGTGATCGGCGTTCCTTTTCATTTGGTAGAATTAAAACAGAGAAGTATGGAGAAGTGCCACCCCTCAGAGGAAGCAGCAGACAAACTGGGGGTTAGCAATAGCTTTTAGCCTGGTCCTCAGAGTATCTGATAATCCCTCTGATCTTGGACCTCTGCATGTTTTAATTTGCCTACAGCCTAAAACTCTGATAGGTAAGGCTGCTAAAAGATAAAAAATGCATTGCTTCCTTTTCCTGCAATGTTGAAGATGGTGAAAATGATTTGTTTACAACAGAGGTCTCCAAGCTTGGCAACCTTAAGACTTGTGGATTTCAACTCCCAGAATTCTCCAGCCAGCATAGCATAATTGAAGTCCACATGTCTTAAAGTTTGGGGACCCCTGGTTTACAAAATCGTGTACGTAAAGAATTTCATTTCAATGTTCCATCTTCTCCAAATGGCTTTCAGCACATTCTTGTTTTCTCGCTGTTTTTCCTGATCACACCTGTAAATTTGGGCCAGTCTGCAGATTAGAGCAGATCATGACCTGAAGTTAGTTCCAATCGATCACAAGATGATGAATGGTATGCTTGAATGCATTCAAGAATGGAGGTTGAGAAACAGATGTAGTGAACTAGCGTGACAGAGAGAAAGTTGCCTACTTCCTTAATGTGATTTTTTGAAAAAAAGGTAGCAAGTCGCATTTTTATTTGGTCTTTGACCTTAAACAATAAATCTTGCTCGAAAGATTCTTTATATAAAGGAGTTTCACTCATGTGATTTCCCATTTACAGTTGCTGCCTATCTGTGCAACAAGCTGATAAAAGCGTGTGATCTGTGTAGATCCTTTTTACTATCCTTATAGAAAACAACAAAGGGTTTCTACAACACACACACACACACACACACCCAAACCTACAAACACACACACACTTATTTGAACATGGTAGTTCCAAACAGCAATAACTATTCAAAATCTGATTGAGGGGAATGTAAGCTTTCGTCATCTACATGAGGCCCGATAATATACAAATGAGATGTTATCAGCTATATAATGTATAACATTCCAGTCATACATTCATCTTAAATATTAACAGAGGCAAGAATGGGAAAAATAATACCGCTTGCATGTCTGAATTATTCAGGCCCAAAGCAAATTTAATGGTGCTTTCTAATTAGTCTCACTATATGAAAGCAAAGAAGCTCCTTAATTACATATACATACTCAGAGAAAGATACACAATGATAGAAATAGTAGAGACCAGATACTGAAAGATGTAGCCTTAATTTGTCCCGTTAGCTTGAATGAGAAGGCCACCAGTAGTATTCTGCAAGCACACAAGTCCATAAGGAGGTCCCAACTTCCTGCAAGAGGCAAAATAACGGAAGGACTAGAAAGGTAATGGTCCCATCAAGGCCTCAACCCCCGTTAAATGCAGAATATCCAGTGCAGGAGAAACTGTAGCATCCCTAACCCTCTTTGCTGTGCTGGTGAAGGAAAGCTTTGCAACCATTTTGAGAAGAAACCTCCAGGGTCACAAATGAACGACTCCTACTTTTGGGAGCACTTTAGGGAGTGGTTAGAATCTGCTTCCCTATATTTTTCACCCAGAAGGCTCGCTTGGTTCTTTCTCTTCTTCCAGAAACATTTCTATTTGGGATAATGTACTGGAGGCAAATTCCTTGTGTGTGTCCAATCGCACTTGGCCAATAAAGAATTCTTCTTCTTCATTATTATTTGGGAATCAACCAAACCTTCCTTCTTTCAGCAGTCGTTTGGATGTTTCTGTCCTCATATAGGTTACATTAAATTCTGCCTTATTAGGTTGACCCCAAAGCTCTGTCTCTTTCTCTGCAGGTACCATGGCTCCAGGCCATTTATGCTGTACTGGGTGCAGTTGTATTTACAATGGTAAGTCAGCATTGTTTGGGTTGCCTAGGTTCAAGCAGAGTCTTTTCAATGGATGTGGGCCGTATGCAGTTTTGCAGAGGGAGGGGGGCAGCAAAGGGGTGAAAGTGGGCTTGGTGAGGATGCAAAGCGGTTGGAGTGACATCATGCACATAGACCAGGAGGTTCTGGTGTGGCTGGGTTGTCAAGTAATTTTTTTAAAAAAACACAGTGAAGCCTAATTTAATGAACATGTTACTTCTTCAAAGTGATGGGAACGCTCTCTGAGAGGCTCTAGCAGCTTGAAAAATGTGGCTTAGGGGCATTTGATATCCCTCGGGTTGAAGCTTTATGGAGATTCTCAATCATCCAGGCCATGGTTGTCCCAAAGTTGCTTTTTCAAAAGGCAACTGGACTTTGTTTTTTCCTTGAAAACATTTCACTTCTCATCCAAGAAGCTTCTTCAGCTCTTCGGTCCTTTAAGTCAGCAACTTAAAGAAAGAAAGTCCAGTTGCCTTTTGGAAAAGCACCTTCGGGACAACCATGGCCTGGATGATTGAGAGTCTCCATAAATCTTCAACCCTAGGGATATCAAATGCCCCTAAGCACCTTCGGGACTTAAGAATAAAGAATAAAGAATAAAGCCTGCCCATATTTGGGTTAAAGTAGTGAGATCTGTGTGTCCCTTGTATGATATCACAATCATCTTATAGAAATTAGGTAAAATGTTTTCATCATTCCTTGACTGCCTTCAAATGGAAGATGAAGTCCTTGGATAATGCCCTTCTTCAGTTTAAGAATCTTAAGCAGAGTGAAGCATCCCGAAATATTGCAGGCCAAGGAAAGCTAAAACAATATAGGCTACAATGTGCCATAGACATAAGGGGATTGTGGAAAGTATATTGTGTCAGTGATCAGTTTCGAGTTAGTTAGTCCCAAAATACAAATCTATGGGTGGAAAGTATGCTCAGCCTGATTTTTATCCCCATAAAAAGCCAAACTCCTCTCCTGGTCATGTTTTATTGTTTAGATTTCTGCACCGATGCAAAAGAACTAAAACTGTCAGGTGGTTGAATGAATGAATGAATGGTCTCAATAAAGCCATCAACTTTTTAAAAAGGCACATGCTAGAAGCTTGTAAGCCACATACTTGTATTGAAGGGATGGATAACAAGTACATTCGTGGGAGAAGACTGGCTGTATAGATTTTGCTCCTTCCCTATTCTGGGCTCTGCCATGCTGAGAGATGCCACATAGAGAAAGATTTTTTTTTAAAAAAAGGAGGGCAGTGAGGCAGTTGAGGCATGTTGTAGGCTGGCCTCACATCAGATCTTCTTTCATGTACCATTTTCCTGTCCAGATTCTAAGGCCAGATCCAGCCCATTGGGTCAGCAATGTTTTCAGCTCACCAGTTGGCAGCCCTATTTCTTTGTTCAGTAATCCATCTGATGGAAATGAACCTCCTTAATTTGAGAATAGGTGCCTTCTATGTGCTAGAACATTTCTCTCTTTTTGTCAGGGTTCCTGAAAAAATCTTTCTGTGGAGTTCTCTGGGCATTTCTCTGAGCTATCAAAAGGTTTTCTCCTTCTTTTGGCCCCAACCCTCCCTCAGTTTCCATTTATCTTCTCTGCTCCTGATTCTGGACCTTTGAATGTCGTTCTTACGCAAATACTCAGCGATAGGAGAGATATACACATATCAGCCAGTGCCTTAAGCCAACAAGGTTATCTGGCCTATTTCTGTAACCCTGTCAACAATACTGGAATAAACCAGCTTACCATTTCCAATTCCAAACAAAGAAAGGCTGTTCTCCTTGCTTTCTGATCATGTCACTTTGTACCTTTGATAACCCAGGGTTGCTCATGGCATGAATCCACAAATATGAATGGCGAGTCCTGCTTCTTTAATGAGGATTTTAGGAAACAATCCTAAAGCAAAGAGATGGATATTATTATTATTATTATTATTATTATTATTATTATTATTATTATTCGGTATTTCTTCAAGTTCGAATTCACTGAGCGCTTTGTTTTGAGTGATGAATCGTCATTGATCGGCTAATCATAATTTAGTTATCCTTGAGTCTGGATATTCTTGTTTCCATAACTTGTACATCCTTTTTTGGTAGCCTCATTTTTCTGGTTCTGCTTTGTGGTAGCATTTCATTACAGTGCGGTTCTCTGACATGGTGTATTTCTGCCGCTTCTGAGGTTGTTCAGCTTCCAGTAGCCCTGTAGGCCCATGTCCTGGTTGCTCAGCTATGGGACCTATGGCCTGTAGCCCATTTGTTGACCGATGCCCAGGTTCCCCAACACCCAATGCGGTCCTTGTTAACCCGGGCGACGACCGAGCTGGTCTTGGCTTCGTTCAGTTGTGTTTCACCATGATTCATTGCATGGGTTGTTGGGTGCACCCAGTTCTGCTCCTTGGCCTAGACCTCTCTGACATGGTTGGACCTGCTGGTAGTTTGCACTACCGCCAGTACAGCTCTCAGCTTCATTGGAACAGTTAAGCCCCCCACCATGTCAAGGTGGCATCCCGTGGGGTGTTTTATGATTAGTGAATTATGATTAGCTGATCAATAACGATATTTGCCCAGAAAAGCAGGTGGCAGAGGACTTTCGCAAGTGAAGCAGACAGTCGAAGAAGAGAAGCATGCTCTGGCAGATTATGTGAAAGACAGTGTTCAACCAGCTTTGATGGAGGTCAACAAGAGGAAGCTGCTCAAAGTGCAGCAAACCAAGAATCAATATAGAAAAACAGCAATGCAAACTCGGGCTGACAGCTGGTGTAACAAAGCATTGCATGGACAGTTCTTGGAAAAGATCCAAGGAAAAGTAGATAGGGAAAAGACCTGATTATGGCTGACCAACGGAACACTGAAGAAAGAAACAGAAGGCCTGATTTTTGCAGCCCAAGAACAAGCCATCAGAACGAATGTAATCAAAGCAAGCCAGAATAGAAAAGTCTGCTGATGACCCCAAATGCAGACTCTGCAAAGAATGATGAAACCAGGGGTGGGATTCTACCAGTTTTCACCTATTCACTAGAACCGGTTGTTAACAAACTAAGCAGTTTGGAGAACCAGTTGTTAGAAGAAATTCCTGGCCTAATCCTGTAAGGAAGGTAGGAAGGAAACATTCTGGTGTTGCTTACAGAAACTGCCTCTCCATTAACCCTTATTACAATCTTGGCAGGACTAGAATTCCTGTCTCAGGAACTTATCTGGAGTTTTTTCCCCTCCTTTGCTGGTACATTGCTTGTGTGGAGTAACTTTGTGTTCAAAGTTACAATGGCACTGAAAAAAGTGACTTATGACCATTTTTCACACTTACGACTGTTGTAGCATCCCCACAATCATGAGAGGCCAGGTGAGGAGATGCGTGCCTTGATGTGAGTGATATTGAGTTGGCCAAACCCAGCCAATAAAATGACCACCAAACTACGGCCACCACCTAAGCCATGCCCACAGAACTGTTTGTTAAAAAATTTGAATCCCACCCCTGGATGAAACCATTGATCACATACTGAGCTGTTGCCAGACAATAACTCAGACTGACTACAAACAACATCACAACACACTTGCTCAGATGGTCCACTGGAACTTGTTTCACAACTACCATCTACCTGTAGCAAAGAACTGGTGGGATCATAAGCCTGAAAAAGTGCTCAAAAATGAGCTTGCAAAATGAGCATGTGGGACTTCTGAATAGAGATTGACAAAGTTTTGGAACACAAATACCCTGGATATCACGATGGTGGAGAAGAAAAAAGTGTGGATCGTCGACATTGCCATACCTGGTGACAGCAGAATCTATGAGAAACAAGAAACCAGGTATCAGGACTTGAGAATAGAACTGCAGGGACTCTGGCATAAACCAGTGCAGGTGGTTCCAGTGGTAATCAGCACACTGGGTGCTGTGACTAAAGACCTAGGCAAGCACTTAAAAACAATTGGCGCTGACAAGATCACCATTGGTCAGCTGCAGAAGGCCACCTTACTGGGATCTGCTCGCATAATCCGCTGATACATCACGCAGTTCTAAACACTTGGAAAGCGTTCGACTAGTGATTTGTGATACGAAACCCAGCATGGTTATCTCGTTTGCTGTGTATACTGTCATTTTTGTATATAATAATAATAATAATAATAATAATAATAATAATAGAAAATTAGCTTGAGGTTTGGTATTGGAATGATGTTAAAATACAATTTGGACTTAAGGCTGCCTCATATATCATCTGGGATAAAGCAGCAACAAGGGGGAAACAGCATCAACAATTGCCATGGCTTGCTTTTGCAGCCGTTTGATAGCAGTAGCAATAGAACTTAGACTTATATACCACTTCACAGTGCTTTCACAGCCCTCTCTAAGTGGTTTACAGAGTCAGCATGTTGCCCCCAATATTCTGGGTCCCCATTTTACCTGACTCAGAAGGATGGAAGGCTGAGTCAAGCTTGAGCCTGGTGAGAATCGAACTGCCAAATTGCAGTCAGCTGGCAGTCAGCAAAAGTAGCCTGTGGTACTGCACTCTAACCACTGCACCATTGTGGCTCGTTGGTATTTGGGTTAAGACACCAGGTTGGGAATTGGAGGATTGTGAATTCTAGTCCTACCTACTAGTCCTATCTTAGGCACAAAAGTGACCTAGGGCCAGTCCCTCTGTCTCATCTCTAACAGGCAGGTAAAGGCAAACAAACCACTCCCCAAATCTTGCCAAGAAAACTCAGGAATGCAGCCTGGCAGTTGGTAGGAATCAAAGCTGACTTAAACGGATCAAAACCTGAAAAAAAAAAAAGGCAGCATTCAGTGTCTGAAATTGAAATCATCTTAAGTTTGACATGATTAATACCACTTCATTTGTAGTTGCAGAACCAAAAGCGCCATTTCATGAAGCTTGTATGGATGTGACAATAATGCGTAAAATATAACCCATAGATTCATTTCTAGCTTGAATTTTAATCTATCCCAGATGAATCCTCACCAGTCAACTTTATGCCACTTTGGCAAACTACTGGAAAAGCAAGAGAGACTTCCAGACCTCATAAGCTTATTGCAAGGAAAAGCAGAAGAACAGTAGAAGTTCCCAGCCCAGCTGGGATCCCAAAGAAAAGTTAGGATTCAAATCTAGTGAATAGCCTATCCATTTTTAAATTTTAATATTTAAATTCTGTCCTACCAATAAATATCCATCAGTCATAGTGCGTGGCTTAATTTTATTTAGCATATTGTGGGAACCTAGCCACTACGGCTTGTTTCGACAAACCACAATAAAGCTAAGCCAAGTTCAACAAGGCTAGAGGAAATCAGGACACATCTGCTGGACAGGATGATTCTTTTTTCATATTCTTGCTCTGTCACTGACTGCAACTGGAGCTCCAGCTGGCCTATGACTGGAGAAGATCCTCAATTTATAAGCCAAGCCAAGGGAACCTTCATAGTGAAGAGCAGAGTTGGGTAGAAGAAGTTGAATATTCACAGATGCAAATCTAGCTGCACTTCTAAGAGAAGAATCTGGGAACATCCAGGCATAGGACGATAGGTTTTGCACACATCTTTTTTTTCATACATCTCTGCCAACTCTTTCCTTCTTACTTAAATTATGGGATTGGGGAGTAAGGATTGGGGAACGAACAACATTACAGTGTTCTCCATCCAATGCCTTGGACACCCAAAGATTGCATTTTAATCACTGCCCGTGTCTTCTTTTTTCTCCTTAGTTCCTGGCTTTTGATACCCAGCTCCTGATGGGCAACCGTCGCTATGCCATGAGTCCAGAGGAGTATATCTTTGGAGCCCTCAACATATACCTGGACATCATCTACATATTTTCTTTTCTCCTGCAGATCTTTGGAAGCAGTCGAGACTGAGCAGTTGAGGCTGAGCCTCTGGGTCTTGTGTCTGATAAAACAGAAATATATTGAGAGAGAGAGAGATTGATAATAATACAACGAGCAAGAAAGGAGAGAGGAAAGAGCTGTAACCTCTCTTGTCCTTTAGCGAGCTTCATTGCATCAAGTGAGCCTTTGCTCGCCCACTGGTCTACTTGAGCTCCCTCTGCAGCCTGTGCGTGCGTGTGTGTGTGTGTGTGTGTGTGTGTGTGTGTGTGTGTGTTTATATACACATGCTCTTAGGGTAAACTGGTATATTCAGTATGCTAGGCTTCCCCTTGCTTTCATAACTGCTTTCAACGTATATATTGAGATTAGTGTAGCAATAGAGGAAAGAGCACCAGGGATGGGGACGGGGTGGGGGTGGAAGAGAGAGAGAAATACTATTGATTTTAACTTAAAACTGAACAAATGAAGGAATGAAATAGTCAGAAACTTAAGTTTGCTATATCCAAAGTGAGCAGGTTGTAAAAACACCCGAAAATGTATGTGAAGTTCATTTTGTATGATGTGAATTGTTCCAAATTTCAGAGTTCTGGCACAATCCTAGTCTGTATATTGTTGTTTCTACTTATATCTATCCCCACCAAGAGTTTAGTAGATTATATATATATCGTTCTCGGATGTTTTTTTTCCATCCAACCGAATAACAAGATTTTATCTGCTGAAATTTCTTGGCACTTTTTGAGAGGACTTCATTTTGGCTAGATAGTTGAGGCACACCCGCTGAAATCATTTTATCTGGCCTCCTCAGATAAAGGTTCCCAATTTCTGGTTGAGGATAGCTTTAAAAAAATAATAATAATCAGTTATTTTGCACGATTTTGTTTCGGCCCTAATTCCAGGCTAGGCAAAAAGGGAGAGAAAAAATTAACCTCATAAAAATGATCTTTTGTGGTCTTGCGTAACCAAGGATAATGTTGGAGCTGGTTAGGCTCTGGTCCCAATCACTGGTAGAACCACTGTTTGCTTTACTTGCACCTGTGCTTCTGCTATATCACGTCTTCCACTTGTCCTTGCTCTACCCCCCACCCAAGCATAAGTTCCTTGGGGCATTGGGGGTACTACAGACAAGATCTTTTCCAGAGCCCAGAAGATGACAAGGCAATCAGCAAACGGAGAACCATCGTTGATTTGAGCACATTCTTAGTATTATCCCATTATTTTGTGAGTGGGTATTGAGTGGGCTTTATAGAAGAAGGAGACTACCTTATGGCAGTTTCATATATATTATGCGTAACGAAGTCTAAAGAGGATTTCTGAAAAGGACTTATTCATTCTCTGTAAGAGTCTTCAATAACTTTGCACTCTCCCCATAATAATCCTTTAGATAGAAGATGAGGGGGCATAGATGGCAACCTTACTTCTCCTGTAAGACATTTTTGTAACCCTGACCACTTTTATCCATTAAAAAGTATCTTGCTACTTGTCCTGTGCAATGGTTCAGAGCTACTTTTTCTATTTTTGTGTAATCATCCAGGCCTAAGAATGTAACCTGCAAGTTGTCACTTGAAATGATCCTACTATATTTGCTTAGAGATGACGAATGACTGTGGCAGCAGCAAACAGCCTTTTCTAGAATTTAGGACTGTATTTAAACACACACACACACACACATACACCCAATGCAATGGTATCACTGGTCAAAAACACTGTTCTTTTTCTGGGGAGTGCTTTCTAAAAATGATAAAATAGTGAGATGGCTTAGAATTTTTGCTTTTTTAAAAAAAAGAAGACTCAAACCATGCTTTATTGACATTATTCTGGCACTATAGGTCAGGTGGTTCATCGAATGGTGTGGTGGCCTAGAGGTGGAGTTTTCACCTCACAATCAGGAGGCTGTGTGAGTTCAATCCTAGGTAGAGGCAGATATTTCTCTCTTTGGGCATACTGAGGATATATCTGCTGGGGAAAAAAAAGTCTGCATTGGTGACAGGAAGGGCATCTGGCCAGTAAACACTCAGCTCCATTCAGTTGCCCAGATTCCACTCCACAGGGGGGATTATGGGGTCATTATAGGATAGTTGAGATGGCTCATTACTGGCTGTTAAGAAAACTACTAAAATTGAAAGGAAATGGACTCCCTCTGCAGCCTGCCATGTGTTACTCCTCGCCTCTCCCAAATATTTTCTGGTTAAATGACAATGCTGATACATAGCTTTGGTTTAGGTAGATGTTCTGGGTAGCAATCTTGCCCAATTTGGAGCCTTTGAGTTGTGTTTATCAAGACTGCTATCCTTCCGAGCACGAGAGATGGACACGGGTGTTCCATAAATCTGGAGAGCACCAGGTACAATAGGATTATTTTGAATGATTTTTACAACAAGGATGCTTGGTGTTCCTTAGTAGGCTAACAAGAGAACCGTGTGGTTGAGAAAGAGCTGAATCCAGGTCTCCTTTACCACCTGGATTAGCAGACAGATGCACTGCATGGGATGATGCGGTGCCTGTTTCGTGATTTCCTCACTGGTTTGTGCTTTTCTTTTTAGAATGTCCTCCTCAGCCTCCAAGGATCTCTGCACATGAGGCCGAGTCTTCTGGGCCGTGTTCAGTCAGAATACCTGCTTAGCTTTCCTAGTGTTCATAGCATATGGTGTCCCCAGGTTGCTCTGTTATTCGAGCCGTACATTCTGTCCCAGGTTAATGTATGCCTTTGGTTGCATTGCTTGAGTACACCAGGTCCTCCTGGTGCAGACACATTAAGTTGCTTCAGCTACCCCCTCCCTGAAGAGCTTGCAGGCTGATTTCAAGACTGGAATGAGCTCGTGTTTGTAGTCTCCACCAGAGCTTTTCATGCCAAGTAAGGAAGCCTGCCAAGGCTCCCTGCTCTAGAAAAACCATTCCTTGGTATCTACGTGGCATGACCTGGAAACTCCAGAAACTACATGTGGGAGAGTGGGGGGACAGAGATACCAGAGCTGAGGTCAGAATTAGCCATCCCCTCCCAAATTTCAGAAGCTATAAAAATGAGAAATGATGCCTGTGAAGTGTCAGTTGGATGAAGGTCTTGTCTTCAAAAGGCCTTTAGCAAATGAAAAAAAAAAAGAGTGATTGTGACCAGGATTCTTTAAAGCGGAGGGATTTGGGGAGGGGGGAAGCAGCAGGGGATGAGTTAAGAGGACTTTTATTGCTAACCAGAGGGCAATCTCAGTTTGGAAGGGCAGGGAGATGACTTGCTTTACGTGCCACCTCCCAGCTCTGCATATCTCCAGGCTACAGTCCAAGTGAACTCGAGAGAGTACCAGAGTATCTTTCCATCTCCATTTGGGCTCTTAATGTTCCTCATTTGGAAGTCAACCAGTTATTTTCTGACTGCGGGCTGAAGGCTAAGACCAGCATCCTGAAAGCATTATTTAAAAGGTGATGCTTCCAGCTGATAGGGGTGGTTTATCTGAGATCTCCCTGAGAACAAAGAAGGGAATGCGTCATCGGGCGGTCTGTTGCAATTCTGGCCCGTGAAGAAAAGAGGATTTCGCCAGCGAGGGCCCAACTCTTCTGTCCTGAACACCGCCTGATTGCAACTACTCTTCAAACACTCCCGCCTCTGCAGTCCTTGTACATCAGCCAGTTAATGCCATGGCAGGACAGAAAGAAAAAATTGCCATGCACCTACCAACAAAGGCTGGTTTTGCCGCCACCCTCCCCCCCTTTTTTTCTTCCTTTTCTACACAATTGGTGTCATTTATGTGTTTCAAAGCCATGGCTGGAAGTTTGAAGATCAATAACATCTCCATAATAAAGAGATGAAGCTGTGTGACTTGCGAAAGCAAACAAGCATAGCCAGTTTAGGGATGGAAGAAATGGTCCATACTGATGTTCTGTCATTCGTAGCAAATGTAAGAG